>JAXIVD010000034.1:185000-315000 GCA_036785275.1 Cancer borealis | reverse complement strand
CCCCGAGAAGTGCCATGTAGCTGCCGCAAGCAGGTCTTTTGGCGGTTCAGGGTCCAGGTCAGAGAGCTCTCCAATCAACATCTGAACCACCCGATTGTCCTCCATGACCAGCTGCTCCCTGGCGGTCTGTACCTCCTCCAAGGTGTATCGAGAAAGGCACACCAGGTTGACACGCCTGACGATGGCCTCACTCTCAAAGAATTGGCGTACTTGCGTCCAGAGAGACACAAGTCACTGTCTTGCAGGGGGAGAAATATCTTTGTTGCACAGAAAAAAAAACACTGTCTGCAGTAGCAGTAAGTATAACTCCCTTGAAAAAAAAAGCACAAATCACTGTCTTGCAGGGAGAGAAATATCGTTATTGCACAGAAAAATAAAACACTGTCTGCAGTAGCAGTAAATATAACTCCCTTGCAGAAAAGCACAAGTCACTGTCTTGCAGGGGGAGAAATATCTTTGTTGTACAGAAAAAAAAACCACTGTCTGCAGTAGCAGTAAGTATAACTCCCTTGAAAAAAAGCACAAGTCACTGTCTTGCAGGTGGAAAAATATCTTTGTTGCACAGAAAAATAACACTGTCTGCAGTAACAGTAAGTATAGCTCCCTTGAAGAAAAGCACAAGTCACTGTCTTGCAGGGGGAGAAATATCTTTGTTGCACAGAAGAAAAAAACAGTCTGCATTAGCAGTAAATATAACTCCTTTGAAGAGAGAGACAAATCACTGGCTTGTAAGACGCAGTCATTATCTTCCCCATCACCTATTTTTTCTGCCCTTGGAGCTTCTGCCTTTTCATTTGGTCATGGCTTCTAGTATCCCTCACACAGTCGCCGGTGGCCTGGCGTTTGGAGGGCAACTTGGCGTGAACATCAGAGTTTGTGTCCCTGCACAAGTTGGAGCCAAAACCATTGAAAAGGTTGCCGCCCATGACGGGGAGAATCTTGGTGATTACATTGTGCCCATTACAGCACTGTGCCACCTCAAACTCTGGGAACTTCCTGGCTAAACCAACAAGGATCTGCAGGAATGTGTCCTTATGGTTGTCACAATCAAAAAACCTGAAATAAAATGTGAATGTTAGCACATTACAAGTGAACAAAAAATTATACAAATAAAAATAAAAAACATCCTAAAAAAAAGAATAATTCAGAAGTACAATTAAATTTATAAATTAATAGATTAATTCCTATAGTTATATTACCTACTAGTCTGTAGCATCCATTCGTTCGAAGGATGTAAAAAAAAAAAAAACCTAATGCATGTGTGTATGCACTCACACAGTAAGATAATGGCATTTAAACATATTAAATATGTATGTATGTATGTATATACCGATGTATGTATATACAAGATGCTTAAATAATGTACTGGAAAGTGGAAACATACCACAAGAATGGAGATCACATACCATAATGATACCCAAGAAAGCCAAACCAACAGCAAAGGACCTCCGCTCAATTGCACTAACAAATTACATATATAAAATATTCATGGCTGTGATCTGAAACAAAATTGAAGACCATCTTAGGATTAATGAAGAACAAAAAATAGTACAAGCTGGTTTCACTTCAGGAGCAAGAATAGAAGACAACATCTTTATACTTCAATAATGTGTAGAAATGAGTTACAGGGAAAACAAAACGTTAATTATCATATCTATTGACTTCTCAAAGGCGTTTGATTCAGTGAAGAGAGCTAAAATAGTAGAGGCCTTGATTAAATACAAAATACATCCACTAATCATCACTGCATTCGCTAACACTTACCAAGATGACATAACAAAACTCAGCATCACTGAAGATCTAACCACAGAAATGAAGGTAGCAAATGGGATCAGACAGGGCTGTACAGGTTCCACAACTATCTTTAAACTCATCATTTATTTAATTCTTCAAGAAATGGAAAAGAGAAAGGGTTTTACTACTAGAGGCATGAACATCACCTTAAGCTACGGTCACACTAGGTATGACTTCCGTTTTCCCTGGCTTGACGGCGATACGACTAGCAATCTGGTCACACTCACAAGTAGAACCACTCGCCTTGCGGAATCAGCTGATCATAACAACAACACAAGCCGTTATGGAGGAAGCACTTTTCTTCTTCTGCTTATGAACATTTTCCATGAGACTTATAATAGCGTTACAAGAAGCTTGTGATAACATCAAAACACTGATGGAAATAAGCAAGGAATATGGCATGGAAATAAATAAAGAAAAAAGCTAAATAATCATACACAACGCAGAACACAAACCAGAGAACATTGAACATTATGTTCCAGTTTTTGTTAGGCAATAAAACTGTATTTATATAGAATGTCATTGTATTTATTATAACACAAATGTTTTTTTTTGTTTTTTGTTTTTGTGTGAATAGGTTTGTGTGTAAATAGAATATAATAGAATACATTTATTGGCTCAGACTTTATAAACAAAATATTTTTTTACAGCATATACCTTTAGGGCCGGTAGGCATTTATAGAGTTTTTGATCGTTGGCCTCCACCCGTTAGTAGCTCAGGTTTTGTTTTTTATAGTGACGCCTCAAATT
This sequence comes from Cancer borealis, assembly GCA_036785275.1. Classification (NCBI taxonomy): domain Eukaryota; kingdom Metazoa; phylum Arthropoda; class Malacostraca; order Decapoda; family Cancridae; genus Cancer; species Cancer borealis. The sequence goes on along the minus strand of JAXIVD010000034.1, from coordinate 312,456 downwards.
TCTCACGTTTTCTCTGATGATGAGTGCCATTTAGAACAACTCGTTGTTCAGTTTACACCAAGGATCTTATACAGAAGGATATACAGCCCAACGTTAAAGTCTGGATGATGGTCGACGGTGGCGTCATCTGACAGAATGCAGTAGTAACTAATTTCTCTTTAGGGGTGTTGTGACGGAAGGTGGCTGTGTGTGTGCGTGTGTGTGTGTGTGTATGTGTGTGTGTGTGTGTGTGTGTGTGTGTGTGTGTGTGTGTGTGTGTGTGTGTGTGTGTGTGTGTGTGTGTGGGTGGGTGGGTGTGTATGTATGTGTATTTGTGTGTGTGTGTGTGTGTGTGTGTGTGTGTGTGTGTGTGTGTGTGTGTGTGTGTGTGTGTGTGTGTGTGTGTGTGTGTGTACGTGTGGCGCTTGAGAGGGAGCGGGAGTGGCGACTGGCCACTGCCCACGGCAGCCAGTAGGAGACCACCACCGCTGTGAGTAGGACGTACGCTCTGTAACCCTCCTGTTACTGTATAAGAATAAACCGAAGAAAGTGTACCCGCTGGCTTTTCCCTCCCCTGGACTTGTATCTGAGACTGTTCAATAGTGTTAATCGCCCACGATATCCTGGTTGCGGCCCACGAGTACTTGGAGAGAGACGGACTGAGAACCACGTGAAGTTCCCCAAAGGTAATGTGTTCTGCATATACGTGGTAAGGACAGTACAAGTGGTCACTTGGTGTCAGGGGTAGCGTAACAACTGGTGTTCAAGAAGTGGGATAGTGAAGTGATAAAGTGCTGTGACTTAAAGTGATCAGGATATCATCGATATGAACAGTGAGGACTCAGAAATGGCGGGAAAGCAGCAGGAGGAGTCAGACGGTGCGATGTTGCCGTCCAGTGTTGCACCAGAGGAAGAGGAATGCCCGACCCTCCCTGAACAAGAAGAGCATATGGTCATACGGTCAGTGCAGGAGATGCTGACTACATGGGGAAGTTTGATGGCCAGCCTACAGGAGGCCAGGATGGACGTGATGGCCAGGCAACAGGAGGCCATGCTGACCATGTTCTCCAACAAAGTGCAACAATTGGCTACGAAGGAGGAGCTTACAGCGGTTATGGGGGAGAGGCTGGAAGTCCTCGAGAAACGAGTGAACACGTACACCGAAGAAACGTGCACCCGTGTGAAGGAGGAAGTGAAAGAAGGAATTAAGACGGTGGAGGAGAGATGGCGCGCAGACTTACAGTGTTGCGCGGACAGGGTGGCTATGCTAGAGGAACATTTGGTGCGAAAAGAGGAGAGCGCGTCATATCTCGATACTCGGGATAGGGGCAATACGGTCGAACGTCGCTTGGCCGGAACCTCCTCCCTTCCCACCTTGCTGCTAGCCACGTCACCACCCTCTCCTCCCGTCGCCCCCTTCCACATCCCTCTGTCGCCGCCTCCGGACACCACTCACTACTACGACCACCAGAATCTACCAGCAGGGAAACACCTGATGGTTTATTCAGTTGAACGACACCCCCAGGGGTGTGTAGGTGGGAAGGTAGGTTATGAGAGGAAAATGACCGAGTATGACGGGAAAGTGTCGTTCGACATATACCAAGCACAGTACGAGGTAATTGCTCGGCGTCAGAGGTGGAAACAGGAGGAGAAGGCCTTTCAGTTAGTGAGCGTACTGAAGGGACAGGCGTTGGAGGTGCTGGAGCATCTGACTTCCAAGCTGTGGTGTTATGACAGTGTGGCGGGGGCCCTGCAACGTCTCTTCGGTAGGAGGCGACAGCCGGAAGTATTCCGGGCCCAGCTAAAGAATAGAAGGCGGAGGAAAGATGAAGCCCTTCCTATACTGGCGCAGGACGTGGAGGCGCTAGTGAGGAGCGCGTACCCCATGGCCTCGGAGGACACTGTGGACATGCTGGCAAAGGATTGTTTCGTGGACGCCCTTCAAGACCGCCAGCTTCAGATTCACGTCAAGCAGGCGGCGCCCAAGAACGTGCAGGAGGCTTTGTCACGGGCAGCAGAGTTCGAAGCCTTCCTCGTGAGCTCTGGTTCTGTCCCCTCACCCCCCAGTAACGTGACGGGCTGGATGAGTCACCCGAGACGTAGGTGGGCCAGGCGGGTGCAGACAAGTGGCGGGGCGCCCCAACCTGGCGGGAAGGCGAGTCTGACGCCTTTTAAAGGGGCGTGCTTCAACTGTGGACAGCTAGGCCACAAAAAGCACGAGTGCAAGAGCCGGGCACATTCATTGGAGAACGGGCAGCGGCTGGTCTTTGAGCCCTGCTGCTGGAGCTGCGGGATGCGGGGGCACAAGAGCCCCGAGTGCCGTCAACCCAAGGATGTGGCGATGCCGTCGGGAAACGCGAAGCAGCTGGGAGCAGGGGCAGTCTCCCACCAGGACAACGGGACGCCCCAAACCATCTAAGATGTCGTTAGGTGGCGGAGTCCGACGCCATCAGGGTGGCGGGAAGTATAAATAGACGCCGGGTGGAGATGGTAGTGAATACGGGGGCAGAGAGGACCTTCGTACGTGAGGGAGTCCTACCAGAACGTGATGTGAGGTGTGCGGGTGAGCAACTGTGCGGAGTTACGGGAGACTGTGTACCTGTAAAGGGGCCTGTGTGGGTGAGTCTGGCAGTCGGCAGAGTGACTGAACGCCTGCCTGTGTTTGTGGCGGAGATGGAGGATGAATGCCTGTTGGGGTTGAATTACCTTAACCGAATGGGAGCGTGTGTGGATCTCCAGGAAGGTAGGATGTCAGTGAGAAGCTATGAAGTCCCTTTGAATCTTAATGGAGAGCTCGTCACGAGGGGAGAGGTAAAGAAACCAGGATGGCAGAAACCAGAGTCCGTCAAGTCATCCAGTCAAGGTCGCGCGCGGAGAAGAAGAGTCGCTCGCACCGCCACACATCACGCCGCTCTCACCACTACCGCCACCGCCACCAGTGAGGAAGGAAGCGAGGTGGAATCACCGAAGGGGGAGAAGAGACAGAAAAACCGACAAGAGGGCCTGTCTGTGTACTTAGAAGACTTAGCGGGGAGGAGCACTACTCAGCTGACAGCTGAGCAGGCGAGTAGAGTGAGGGCATTACTTACACAGTACTGCGATGTGTTCAGCAGTGGAGATCTGGACCTGGGTCACACGTCATTGGTGCAACACATCTACACGCGAGACAGTCCCCCCATCAAGCAGGCACCTCGTCGGGTTCCACCAGCGAAGAGAGAAGAAATGGAGAAGTTGGTCCGGGAGATGGAAACAGCGGGATTGAAAGAGCGGTTAGACAGTCCGTGGTGCTCGTGGTGCTCGTACTTGTGACGAAGAAAGACGGCACCAGGAGGTTCTGCGTAGACTACCGGGCCCTAAACGCCGTCACTGTCCCTGACGCCTATCCTCTCCCCCGCATCGACGACACGTTAGACGCTTTCAGCGGGGTTCAGTGGTTCTCCACGCTGGACTTGAAGTCAGGTACCATCAAGTCGAGATGGCGGCCAAGGATAAGAAGAAGACAGCCTTCTCGTGTGGGCAAGGCCTGTGGCATTGGAATGTGATGCCATTTGGCCTCATGAACAGTCCCGGGGTCTTCGAGCGTCTGATGGAGCGTGTTCTAGAAGGAATGCAGTGGAAGGCAGCAGTCCTGTATCTAGACGATGTGCTGGTGTTTGGGAACAGCTTCGAGGAGGAGTTAGCAAGACTCACGGAAGTATTCGCCCGCCTGAGGAAGGCCGGTTTGAAGCTGAGTCCAAAGAAATGCACCTTATTCAAGTCAGAGGTGTCATTCTTGGGACATGTCGTCAGCAGGGAAGGTGTGAGTACTGACCCGCTCAAGGTTACCGTAGTGGAGGGGTGGCCAGTCCCTCGGAACGTCTCAGAGCTTCGCAGTTTTCTGGGCCTGTGCACATATTACCGGAGGTTCGTGGCAGGGTTCGCCACTGTCGCCGCCCCACTGCATCACCTGACGAGGAAAGGAGCATCCTACGAGTAGAGCAAGGAGTGCCAGCAGGCTTTTGTGGCACTGAAGACAGCGTTGGCGGTGGTGCCAGTGCTTCCCTACTCTCAGCATGGCCTACCGTACATCATAGACACCGACGCGAGCCAAGAGGGTGTAGGGGCCGTGTTGTTGTGTTTGCAGCTTCGTGATGGAAAGGAGTATGTGGTGGCGTACTACAGCGCCAAGTTCAACAAGGCCGAGCGTAACTATTGCGTCACCCGGAAGGAGCTGGCAGCAGTGATGAAAGCTCTCGTCCACTTTCATCACTATTTGTATGGCACGCGCTTCACCATTCGTACTGATCACGCCGCGCTACGGTGGTTGAAGACAATGAAGGAACTAGAAGGACAGTTGGCCAGGTGGATCGGGAAACTGGAGTAGTATAATTACGAGATTGTGCATCGACCTGGCAGGGTACATAGCAACGCCGACAGTCTCAGCCGCCGCCCCTGTCTACCTGAGTGTGTGCACTGCTCGCGGCGGGAATCTGGGGTAGCTGTGAGGAAAGTGACCGTCGCTCACAGCATCACCGAGGCAGACGAGAAGTGGAAAAGGGACCAACGGGAGGACTCTGACCTGTCTCTGGTGATTGGGTGGTTAGAGGCCAGCAGTGAAAGGCCTCCCAAGGAGACAATGTAGCCCGAGAGTCCCACTATCAAGTGCCTGGTTGATCAGTGGGAGGCACTGAGTCTGCGAGGAGGAATACTGCACCGACGCTGGACGCACGCACGAACAGGAGAGGCGAGCTAGCTGGTAATAGTGCCACTCTCTCGGCGACAGGAGCTGTTGAGAGAGATGCATAAAGGAAATACCAGCGGCCACTTGGGAGTGAAACGTACGCCCGAGAAGCTGAGGCAGCGTGTGTACTGGGTGGGCTTGCGGCGAGACGTGCAAGAGTGGTGTAAGACTTGCCGTGTGTGCGCCGCCAAGAAAGGTCCCGCCCGCAAGACTTGCGCCTCCCTACAACTGTATCACACCGGGACGCCGATGGAATGCATAGCCGTGGATATAGCTGGTCCTTTTCCATGCACAAAAAGGGGGAACAAGTATCTGTGCGTGGTGATGGATTACTTCTCGAAATGGCCGGAGGTCTGCGCCTTACCTAACCACGAAGCAGAGACTGTGGCTCAGTTCCTCGTGGAGGAAGTGCTCACGCGCTATAGAGCCCCAGGGGAATTGCACTCTGACCAGGGAAGAGAGTTTGACTCGCGGGTCTTTAAGGAGTGCTGCAGTCTGCTTGGCATCAACAAGATCCGCACCTCTCCTCTTAGGCCGCAGAGCGACGGGATGGTGGAGAGGTTTAACACGACCATTGTTCACCAGCTGGCGAAATACTGTCACGAGGACCAACACGACTGGGACGTGTGGGTACCTTACGTTCTCATGGCCTATCGTTCAGCTGAACACGAGGCCACAGGATTCGCGCCAGCAAAGTTAATGTTTGGCAGGAAGATTCGTCTACCTGTTGACCTCTCCACGGGCCGTCCTCCGGGAACAGAACTTCCAAACACCTACAGCGACTACGTCACAACTGTTCAGCAGCGACTGGAAGAGGCTTACCGCCGGGCGAGGACCCATCTGAAAGTGTCGGGTCAGGCAATGTGGAGGCAGTACCAAGGTCGCGCCAGGAATGCAGAGTATCAACCGGGCGACTTAGTCTGGTTACATAACCCACAGAGAAAGCTTGGCAAGTCACCGAAACTCCAGTCCGACTTGGAAGGACCATACAAGGTGGCAGAAGTGATATCCGCAGTGAATTACAGACTAGAAATGCTTGGCAGGATACGGGCAGGCAAAATTGTACACGTGGATAGACTGTGGAAACACCCAGGTGAGGGAGAGTTCACCTGGGGTGCGCTTGGTGGCGTTGAGTCGAGAGACAGTGACAGTGTTAGTGGTTGCGCTGATGGTGAAGTTAGTTCCTGTAGTGACAGTGAAGACGACAGTGATAGTGACACTGGTAAGAGTGAGGAATGTGCAGCACCCAGTGATGCTGAAGAAGAAGAAGAAGGTGAAGAAAATGGAGAGAAAAGTGAACATAAGTCTGGTAGGCTTCCCAGGAAAAGGAAGCCACCAGCGTGGTTGACTGACTATAGGCCTCTTCTATTTGTTCCCAATAATCTACTCTGGATTCTGCTCTGAATCCGAATCTGATTTGGATTAATTGAGTGCAAATAGAACAGCAGAATCTGTTTTGGATTCGCTGGATGAAAACAATAATAATGAGAGGCCAGTCGCTGCCCAACGACACTAGTCACTTCTCCGAGGAAGTGTTGAGAGTTACAACTTTTATTTCCTGATGCATTTAGGGTGACAGCGGCATCCCTAATTATCACCAACCTGCTTATTGTACAATAAAAACTTTATATAACTAAATGTATTATTGAAAACACCATTAGATTCTTGAAAAGTAGATTCAAGTCTGATGAACCTCAAGGTTAACCTTGACAATGTTACACCTATTATTTTTTTTTTACAAATACTGCTCCACCTATTTATTATAAATATGCTATACATAGTGTACTCAACATATCTGTGAAGGTTTCTGGCGGTGCTCACCATTATTTACCTCACAAAACTTATTTGAAATTATGATAGGTTATGTTAGGTTGGTTAGGTAATGTCAAGTTATGGTTGTTCAAATTGTTAGGTTATGGTTATGTCATGGTTAGGTTAAGTTAGGTTCAGTTAGTGCCAACGAGCCGTGGGCACCCCGTCACGCAGTTGTCTGCCTGCAGCAAGTTGGGCGGGAGACTTGTCTATTGCTCGCAGCGGAGTGTTGAGATACTGGAGCAAAGCAAGGGAGGCTTTGTCGGTGTCCAGCGTCCCTCCGCCGCCCGTGTTGGCTTTGATGATCCTCTTGGCCGTTTTGACTGCTGCCTCGGCGCGCCCGTTCGACTGAGGGTACTGTGCTGACGATAAGCGTACTGTGACGCCCCAGTCCTTGAGGAATTCTGCCATTTCCTCGCTTGCCAGGTTCGTACCTCCGTCGGTGGACAGTTGTTCTGGAGCTCCCCATCGCGTGAAGTAACGCCTCAGTTGAATCTTGATCCTTTGCGAGATGGCGCCGGATGGGAAGTGGGCGAGCTCCAGCCACCCGGTGAGCCTGTCGGCGTAAGCCATGTAAGTGTACCCGTCATGCTGGAACATGTCTGCCACTGTAGACTGGAAGGGGTACTCCGGGGGCGGTGTGATGACGAGTGTTTCTGCGGGCTGCGAGGAGGCATGTGTTTCGCATGGCGTGCAGGATGCCCTGTAGTGCTGCAGGTCTCCCTCCAATCCGGGCCAGTATACACACTGCCTTGCCCTCCGCAGCATAGAGTCGAGTTCCTGGTGACCGGCGTGAAGGTTTGCTGCTACCTGTGGGCGGAGGAGCTCTGGAATCACAAGGCGTACGCACCCCTGATCAAATGTGTACGTCACCAGGTCCTGGTTGACTGCCAACCTGTCTCTCACACCATAGAATGGGCGCAGGCAGGCCACCTCTTGCGATTTATGTTGGTGCCAGTCCGCGGCTAACACTTTGGCCAGCAACAGTTGGTACACGGGGTCGTCGGCTGCAAATTTTCTCACCACTGAATCGTCCAGGATGTGACCCTCGTGTCCGACTGTGGCAATCACGGCGGCTGCAACTGCTTCAGCGAGGTCCTCGTCCAGGTCCGCATCAGTGTCCGTTGAGGGGCTCCTGAGCGCCGGGTACCTGGATAGAAAGTCTGCCGCAGCATTCCTTTTCCCGGGCAGGTATTTTACCTGGAAGCGGTACTGCAACGTCCGCTCCTTTAGCCGGAAGAGCCGCGGGTTGACCACTTCTGACAGAGCTCTGTCCCCCAGGAGCTTAGTGAGGGGGCGGTGGTCGGTCACGAAGATGAGGTTCGGGCATCCCAGCAAGAACAGCCTGGCTTTCTGGAGGCACCACACCACGGCTAAAGCTTCTCCCTCCACTGCGGCATAGCCCGCCTCAGCGGCTGTGAGGTGGCGGCTGCCGCACAGGGCCAGGCGCCAGCCAGCCTTGCAGCAGAAGGGAACGACAGCGGATGAGCAATGGCAGTACTGCTGCAAGATGACAAACCCGACACCTTCCCTGCTCCAGTCTGTGATGGCTATCGTTGGGCGTGTCTTGTCATAGTATGCCAGGCCGTCCTTGGCGAGCTGGCATATGGTGTCCTGGGCTTGGCGAAACTTTTCTTGCAGTTGTTCGTCCCAATACACAGACCTACCGCGTGGTTTCTTCAGGAGCTCCCTGAAGTCGTTCATGATTGGGGCCGTGGCGAGGAAGGGGGCGAGCTGTTTCACGAACCCGTACCAAGACCTGATGTCTGTGATGGAGGGCTTGTCTGGCATGCTGAAGTTCTTGATGGCCGCGAGGCGCTCGTCCGTGGGCTTGTACTCGTCCCAGCCCAGACGGAAGCCCACGAAATCAACTTCCCTCCGAGCGAACTGAAATTTTTCCGGCTTCAGCGTAATCCCCTTGACTGCACAGGTCGTCAGGAACTCGTAAGTGTGCCAGAAAGCCTCCTCGATGCTGCTGTCGTAGAGGAGGGTATCGTCGACACACTTGTATTTCCTCATAATGCCCTGAATGGCATCATCGAAACGCTTGGTGTATGCGTCGCCGGCAGAGCAGTGGCCCATGGGGGTCCGGCGGTACCTGAACCTTCCCCATGGGGTGATGAAGGTGGTGAGACTGCGACTTTCCTCGTCCAGTTCAACTTGGTGGTAGCCCCAGTAGGCGTCTGCTACTGTCTTGAAGGAGTGCTTGGGGACTCCAGAAACCATGTCGAAGGGAGCAGGGGTGTGGTGCGCCTCTCTCCGGCAAGCGGCGTTAAGGCGCTGGTAGTCCACGGTGCGCCGCGGCTGGCCAAACTTCTTGGCCACCACCACCATGCGGGCGCACCACTCTGTGGGTCCCCCTGCCGGGACGGGCTCGATGACGCCCCGCCTGATGTCTTCCTCTAGCTGGGCCTTCACCTCGTCCTCCCAGTGTTTCGGTACAGACGCCGGCGTGTGGCAGGCATGGGGGACGGCGTTGGGTGCTAGGTGGATGTGGTGGGGCTCGCTCTCCATCACTGGCAGCGGGTGCCTGGTGGTGTTGAAGGTTGTGGCCGAGAAGTGCTGAAGCAGCCACTCCTCCAGCCGCCTCACGTTCTCCTCGTGTGGCGGGAATGGCGTCACCGCAGGCCTCACATGTGGCTGACCAAGCTCGGGGGCTGCACCGTCTGCCGCTAGTGCCTGCACCGCCAGCTGGGAGTGGTGGGGGAAGCTGGCAGGCACTAATCCCAGCCTCTTGCAAGCGCTCAGTGACAGGAACAGCGACTTAGCAGAGGGAATGAAGTACACGTCCTGCTCTGCTTCCAGGCCGCCCAGGGATGTGGTACGCCGGCATGCCCCGAAGCACTGTAGTAGCAGGTCCGCAACATCCCGCAAGGCCGCCCGCCCCCGCAGCTGCGTGGGTTTAATGTGGAGGCTGGACAACAGAGCCTTCCCGGCGACACACACTTGGGCCCCGGTGTCTGCGACGGCAGCGGTGCGGTGCTTGGCTCCCCCTCCAAGCATCACTGTCACCTCCACGGTGGGTTGGCGGGTTACCTGTGTGCCTGCTATTGTCACAGAGCCTGAGACAGCGTTAGCAGGCATGGCCTTGTTGAGGCGCTTCGAGCCCTTGCAGCACCTCTTGAAGTGGCCCCGTTTCTGGCATCCGAGACAGACTGCCTCCCTGGCCGGGCAGGAGGCCCTGTCAGGGGCGTGCGTGGTACCACAGTACCAGCAGGTACGCGAGGGCTGGGTCTTACCAACCGTGGTGGCTGCAACGTCGGGCGGGCAGTCCTCGTCCTCCACAGCCTGTGCGGTGCCAGCCGCACGACTGTGTTCCCGCGACGGGCTCCCGCCCGCAGCGTGCTGGCAAGCCGCCTCGTGAGCACAACACATAGCCCTTAGGGCGTCGACGCTGCCTATAGAGTCACACATCTGGTACACCTGCTGTTTCAGAACTGTGTCACGCAGTCCTACCATTAGCTTTTTCAGGAGCAGGTACTCTGAGAGGTTGCAACTGCACTGGGGACACTTAAACGCACAGTCGTTGGCTTTCTGAGCACCCCTTATGAAATAGTCACTGACGCACTCGTCTTGCCCTTGACCAACACTGAAAAACTCGGCCCACTGTACTGCCTGGTTCGAGGAGCGGAGCACTAGCTTACCTATGGCGTCTAACGCCTCCTGTTATGTTAGGGCGCGCCATCCGTCGACGGTGAATCTGGCGTCCACGGCGCGCTGCAAAGGTGGAGTGCAGTGGAGTCTGATATGGTGGACCACCTCCTGTTGTGGCCATTTGCAGAGAAGGAGCCAGCAGACCTGAAGGCCAGACCAGACCTGAAGGCTGCCGGCGTCATTTCTAGGTTGCATTTCTCAGGGGCAACCGAGAGAGGCACCCGAGAGGTAGGTGTTGTGTTGCCGCGGGTATTGAGGGCCGCCATGTTGGCCTGCAGGGTGGTGATGGCCTGCTGCTGGTCGTTGATGGTTTGCCTCGCCTGTTGGAGCAGCGGCATGAGGTTGCGAGGAACCGCTGGCGTCGAGGCCCTGCTAGGCGTCGAGCGTGGGGACCGGCGAGGAAAGTGCATTTTGAGTAACTGTAGGTACTGGAGAATCACTGCGCCATATGGGATGTCCACTTTGTCCAGCGGCGGGAACAATGATAAACCTCGCCGTACGTCTTTCCTTTATTGAGGCGATACAGCAACTGACTGATAATTCCCGCGCGCCTGAGGTATACGTGGCGCCGGAGAAAACATGTTGTACGTTCCTATCCAATAATTACCCAAAAGTTAGGCATTTTACTTTATATTTTTTTCCTGATTGCCATATTATAGCCTGAATCTAGGTAAATTTCTCGAAGTCAATTGCTCGACAGTAAATTGCTCAAGAAATAATTTCTCAAACTATCAATTGCTCGACAATAAATTGCTTAAGAAAATAACATAACCTAACCTAAATAAAAATGTATCCAATCTTGATTTTAACTTTTCAATTAACAATAATAGTTATTTTTTTATGAGCTTTATGTTTTCATATTGCTTTCTAAGTGGCAATAGAAGGATTACGTTACCCAGAAGGTGATCCCAGCATTATACATCCTTCTTGGCAACTCACCCAGTCTTTTCAGGTGTCCAAACCATCTGAGTATTCATATTAAATTATTGTTGTAATTTACTTAAAAAATAATGTCCTTTTAGGTAAACATGATAGAAAACCAAGAAAATTTATTGACTTGTAAAATACAATAGATTAGATCTTAGATTATAAACAAACATTCAAGACATAAATCCTTATACATCAATGAATACAAGTATGTAGAAAACTATGTACGTACATGTTTGGGAGACTGCTTTGTGTAAAAATTGAAAATGAAGGTAGTTGAGGAATAATATGGAGATAACATTAGTGCCTTCTCCCGAGGTTATTACTTACATGTCTGATATAATTAAGATGTTTCCCTATCAAATCTGTTGTTTAATATCGCCTCTGTGTGTATGTAGACAGTTAAGTACAGTAGGTGTTGTGTTATCAATAGTCGGGTTTTAGGATGTTTCTTGACCATCTGTTGTAAGACAATGTTGTTTGTTTGCCTTTCAAAATGGCGGCTGACCTTCTGAACCCCGGATGTGTGACGTCACGTAGGAACTATGTATATACCCAGGAAGGTAGCCGGGCATAAGGAAAGTGGAAATAGAGAGCAGGGAAGCTCTTAGATATGGCGAGCGCCCCCGCATCCAAGGGGGAGGGTATGGAGTCTGAGGACTTCCCACCAATCACCTCCGGCAAGCGAGCGAGGACACCTTCTCCATGCAGAGAGACGCTTGGTAAAACACCACGAACCATCCAGGACCAACATCCACCCACAGACCACCTGGTGAAGGCGTCATTCATGCTTAGAGCCACTACTGGAGTCAAAGTGTTTGCTAACCCTAGCAGGGTTTCTCATGCCTTCCACCAGTCACCCCTCGGTAAGTACATCATCGAGGGAGAAACACGGTCACTGGGCAATGGGTCAGCCCTAATAGTTGCAGTGTGGGAGCATAACATCCCCAAAATCCCAGACCTAGAGAAACCCACCTTCACACTAGGGGAATGGGAGATAACTTGTAGGAGGGCCGACCGTGACTGTGATGACTACAAGTACGCCAGGGTGGGGCCCTTAGCAGATGACGCCGGAATAGAGGAGATCCGGGATGGTTTCAAGTCCTTCGGGACGGAAGAAGTAGTGAAAATCACCTGGATTCCACCACACTGCCTTCCAAGGTCCACCACAGGGAAGTGGATACGACTCAAGGTTAGGGAGCCCATACCTTCCAAGGTAGCCATTAACCAAATTGTATATTGGGCACGGCCTTTCCTCCTCCCTATGCTACGCTGTCCTGGGTGCCTAAAGATAGGACACTCCATCAACACCTGCAGGTCACCAAGGCGTTGTTCACGGTGCAGCGGACCACATACTTTCCACCTTGATGAAAACACCTGCACCAGGCCGTATTACTGTTTCTAGTGTGGAGGGTCACATGGTCCTAGATCTATCCACTGCCCTCACAACCAGGACGCTCAGCAGCTGTACAGCACCCTAGCACGTGATGGGGTTACCCTTCCCGAGATCAACAAACAACTCAGGGAACTACAGCTGCCCAAAACCAAGGCTCCTCGCAGGCCACCACCACCACCACCCAAGCCAGCAACATCCACATCATCACCTGCCAGAACAGTCCAGCCAGGGATCTCGTTCGCCTCAATCACCACAGAGAACAGGTACAACACCTTAATGACTCTCCAGGAAGAGGAAAACTCCATACAAGACGCACCTATTGCCCCAATTTCTCCACCAGCACGCAAATTGAACCACCCACGAAAGCCTCCTCGTAGGCAGTCAGGTTACCTGCCACCCCCGACAACCCCAACCCCTCCTGACCTAGACAATGAGTTACACCAGTTTGTTACCACAGCAGAAGTACACCAGCAGCAGGACAATACAGCAAGACAAGGACGGGAAACACACCGCACCTCACGCCATACCACATCCTTACCACCACAACACCTTCAAGACCCACCCTAACCACCAGAAAACACCCCCTCCTCACCCCCCCACAGAAAACTTTCTCTCCAGCCTTTTCAGCCTTCTATGGAAAGGCTACCACCTTTACCAGAAAGGTACTTCAGTACCTACCATTTTAACAGCATTGTGGCCCACCCTCTCCATTCTCATGTCAACCCTCTTTTCATAAAAGCACTCACCTTCCTACTCTGGAATGCCAGGTCTCTCCTCAGGAAATCCCAAGAACTCCAATCTTACCTGCGAGACACAACTCCCTCAGTGGTTGGGCTGTGTGAGACTTGGCTCATCCCCACGCTCACACTCAACCTACCTGGATACTCCATCTACAGGCAGGACCGTCCCCAGGGACGCGGTGGGGGAGTCTTTCTTGCCCTTCGTGACGAGACAGTCCACTCATGCCTCACACTTCCACCGTGACAGGATGGACACATAGAAATAGTCACTGCCCGGGTAGGCTTACAAAGCGGTTGGCTCACAGTGGCAGTGTGCTACAACCCAGGTGGGAAAGCAACTTACCAGGAACTTGAGCACTATTTTTCCTCCCTTCCACCTCCAGTGCTCATCATGGGGGGACTTTAATGCTCACCACCACAGATGGAACCCTAACCTACCCCCTCACCACAGAAACTCTCCTGGTACTAGTCTGTTTCAAATCCTTTTGGACTCTCCCCATCTGTCCCTACTCAGCCCACCAGGACTATCCACCAGATTCCACCCATACACTGGTGCATCCTCAGTCTTGGACTTGTTTCTTGGGGACCCAAAATTCCACAACTCTACCTTCTCCACTGGCCCATACATGGGGAGTGACCACCTCCCTATTTTCGCCTCTCTCTCACAAGCCGTTCCCAGACCTCATCCCGGATGCCTATCACGGTGGAAAATAAAATCCTCTGAGTGGTCAACGCAGGCCTCACAACTCCTCCTGACTACTCCACTCTTTCCCTGGAGGAGGCAGCCGAGTCATTCAGTCAGACTCTGGAGGAAGCGGGTAAGACTGCCTTCAGCCTTATCACCCGTCACACTCCCCACCGCTCAGGGAAGCCATGGTGGAATGAGGACTGTGCCCAGGCAGTACTGGCCCGCCGTAGAGCCTGGAACAAGTGGCGCAGGACTCCAACGACACAGGCAGACAAAGAATACTGTCGACTGGATGCTATTTGTGCTAAGACCATCCTGCAAGCTAAGAGGAAAGCATAGGCTTCCCACTGCTCATCTCTTTCCTTTTCCTCCTCCACAAAAAGAACATGGAACTTCCTGCACGCCATGGAAGGCAAGAAGGCACGTCTCCCTATTCCCCTGCAAGATCCTAACCAGACCAAACAACCCTAGATGACCCTAGAAGGCAGAAGTACTGGCAGACTATTATAAGTTAAAAATAGGTCTTTCTCCTACCCCCCGCCCACCTGTAGACCTCAACCAAGTCATTAACAGTGCCATCGTCTCTCCTGGCGTTCCTGAACTTGCACAAACCTTCACCTCACAGAAACTGACCAAAGCCTTGCAGACGCTCAAAGCTAACAAAGCACCAGGACACGACCACATCCCTTATGAATTCCTCACACACCTCACCCCACAGCTACAAGAAAGCCTCCTATTGATATACAACACCAGCTGGTTGACAGGGCAATACCCAGCCTGCTGGAAACCATCCATCCTCATTCCTATCCCCAAACCTGGTAAAGATCCCACACTCCCATCAGCATACCGACCAATCGCCCTCCTCTCCTGCATTGGGAAGCTAATGGAGAAACTAATCACTACCAGACTTACCTGGTGGCTGGAGGAAAAACACCTGCTAAGGAAGGAACAGTGTGGCTTTCGCCCCCACAGAAGTACCCTTGACGTGCTGGGTCAAATGGAGTACCACATCTGTGACACCTACCGCCAGTGACAGGTCATGACAACCCTCTTTCTAGACCTGGAGAGGGCATTTGACTCAGCACCACACATGGGGATCCTATATAAGCTGGCTAATATGGGCATCACAGGAACCACTCACCTGGGTTAAACACTTCCTCACTGACCGTTCCTTCCAGGTCGCAGTAGGTGCCTCCATGTCTTCTTCACACCACATACAGAGAGGTGTACCACAAGGGTCAACACTCAGCCCACTCTTCTTTAACACACTCCTGCCTGACCTCCACATTCCACTCCACTCACACCTCCTCATCTATGCTGATGATATCACCATCATCAGCAGGGCACCAACAATAACCCAGGCACAGACCCACCTGCAAGAAGCTGCAACAATGTTGGGGGATTGGGTGACCTCCTGGGGCCTCACACCCAGTGTAAGAAAAAGCACACTCATGTGCTTCACCCTGAAAGCATTGCACACCTCACCTCAAGTAACAATGTGCAGCGAGACCGTCCCATATTCCGCAACACATACCTTCCTGGGGCTGCGCATGGATGGATCTCGTCTCTCCTGGGCCAGCCATGTGGAATACCTCCACACCGCCTGCAACAAAAGGCTCGACATAATGAAGAGGATCGCAGGTATTCGCTGGGGTGCCAACCCTGATCTACTACCCCAGTACTACCTTGCCACCGTCAGACCCAAACTCATGTATAGTAGCAGCATATATGGCTCAGCGGCACCATCTACCCTCACTAAGCTGGATACCATACAGAATAATGCACTCAGGATTTCTATGGGGGCTATGAAATCCTCTCCAATCATCTCCCTCCATGCTGAGAGTGGCATTCTTCCCCTGGCCAAACACAGAAGAGAGGTACTATGCCACCACTACCACCACATCATGAGCCTGCCACTCTTCCATCCACTCAGCACTCTTTACACCAACTCTGGAGTGACACAGCACACACCATTATAGCATCCTGGAGCCAGACAATCTTTGCTAGTGAGAGCCCTGCAAGCTTATAACATCCTCATCTTGACTCCACCACCTCCACAGCCCACCAGTCCACACTCTCCTTTACCACCCTGGCTGGACATCTCACACATGTTTGCCCTGCATATTCCTGGCCTTCCTCCCAAGCAATCTGCCAGTATCCTAGCAGCTCCCCTCTTCCAGCAGCTGGACAAGACATTGTACCACAACCATCTTAAAATATTTACTGATGGCTCCCTATCTCCAGCACCCCCTGCTACATCAGCAGCCATCTATGACCCTGGCGCCTCCATCTGCAGGACGTGGAGGCTTCCACTGGAGACAGATGTGGTGACAGCGGAGCTTTATCAGTCTTCGACTGGTCGTGGTGGTGTGTGGACGTGCCGTCTTCTTCTCGTGGTGTAGTAGTTAGCTGGTACTCCACAGTACTTCACTAGTTAGCTGCCGTTGTTACCGAGTATTGGGCGGTATATCCCGACCTTACTTAATTTTGTATATTGTTAGTTGTTGTGGGGTAAGTGTTTTTCTTTGGTTTGTTTGGATTTGATTGGGTCGTGTATGGTGTTGTGTGTTTGGTGTTAATTTCTGTGTTTATTTTTTATTAGTTACCATGGCTGGTAGTAAAAGAACATTTACTTCAGATCGTCGTAAAGTGAGCGGCGCTAGTAACCACTATCCATGCGGTACTTGTGGTAATTCCGTGGTTGGGGCAGATAGTGCAATAGCCTGTGACATATGTGATCAGTGGTGCCATGGAACAGAAGCCTGTACTGGTCTGTCTGACATCCTCATTGAGGAAATTCTTAAGCTTGGGGGCAGCAGAATTAAATTCTGTTGTCCTCGTTGTGAGACAAAAGGAACCCCTGCTTCTTCCGATGAGAATAACAAGCAGGTGAAATTTCTGACAGAGATGGTTAACAAGTTGTTTACGACTGTTTTCGATCTGAGAAGTCAAATGACTGCCATAGTTACTGAGCTTAGGGACTTAAGGGGTTGTTTTGGTCCTAATAATATTGTCTCACCTTCGCCTTGTGATCCTGCTCAGTTGCAAAAGTTGGTACGGGAAGAGACAAGGGAAATACATGAACGAGAAAAGAGGAAAAACAGTGTCATCATTCGTGGTTTAGCTTCTGATACTGTTCAACATCAATTTAATGTAATAGTAAAGTTTCTCTGTCCCCATATAGATGCTATTGTCATCACTGACATTGTACCGATTAAACAAAACCTGATTCGTGCCAAAATTCTAAATCAACAGCATAGACTAGAGTTGCTCTCTCAGTGCAAGAAACCAGCCGGATCCCATTTTTCATCAGTCTTTATTACAAGAGACCTGACCTTCAATCAAAGAACAGTGCTTAAGGCTAAAAGAGCGGGTGGTGGTGGTGGCAGTGGTGGTGCGTCCCAGGCCAGTGGTGTTCTTGGGGGTGCTGGTAATACTTTGCCAGTATCAGCTTCTGCGGTGATATCAGGTGCTGGAGTTATGGACCATGATCTGGTGGGGAGTGGTTCTCCTGTTGCCATCACATCCACCTCGTCCATTGTTGCTGGTGCTGGTGCGGCTACCTCTCGTCTTTCCCTGCCCCCTTCCGACTGTACACCGGTGGCGTCGGTCAGAGAGCGGAGTGCCAACCTCCAGTTGGGAGTGGAACTTTTGATACTAAGATGCTTGTTACATTTATTGTATTTTTGTTAGTTAATGTAAATAGTTTGGTGAATAAGGTGAATTTACTTCAGAATTTGTGTGTTGTTAATGGGGTTTGGGTTGTTGGTGTATGTGAAACGTGGCTTTCACATAGAGTTCAGTCTTCGGTTGTAAATATTCCAGGTTTTAATTTTTTCAGAAATGATTCACCTTCTGGTCTTGCTAAGCACGGTGTTGGTCTGTACTTAAGTACTTCACTTAAAGTTGGTCAGGTGTCTAAAGCTCACCCCAATACCTTGGCTATCTTTCTACCTGACTTCAATATTTATGTTATTGTTGTTTACAGACCTCCGAGTAATTCCCAAGTAGAAAAAATAGAGTTATTAACATTTCTTCAGTCTTTTTGTTACGACAAGGATGTGGTTTTAATGGGGGACTTCAACTTGCCCTCTATTGGTTGGTGTGATTTAGTTCCTGTGGCCACTTCTTCTCTCAGTCAATTATTTTTAGATACGTTTGTTTCCTTGGGACTTACTCAGTGGGTAACATTTCCAACCTTCATCTCTTCTGGAAACATCTTAGATTTAGTTTTCACCTCTGAATATGATAGGATATCCTACATAAATGGTACTGAACCCCTACCTGGCTGTGGTCATGTAGGAATTTTATTTAAGTATTCTTTTTCCTCTTCTTTAACATCATCCAATGGCTGTGACAGACGTTTTGATTGGTTTCGTTGTAATTACCATAATCTGTCAAGTTACCTGTCGAGCATCGATTGGGACATAGAATTTCATGATTGTGATATTGATCAGTGTTATTCCAAATTTACTCGGATTTTATCAAATGCATTCAACACATTTGTTCCCTTGAAATTGAAATTCTCACCAAAAATTCCCTGGGCTAAAAATCTCTCAAATGACTTGTCAAATGACTTGCTAAATAGGAAAAAAGCTGCTTGGAGAAATTTTAAACATCTAAGAACTTTACATGGTCGGAATTCTCTTCTCACATTACAGAGCTGGCTTCTTTTTAAGGAACTTAACTTACAGTACAAAAATAATATTAACCTTGCAGTGTCAAATTATGAATGTTCTCTTGTCTCAAGTGATGACCCCAAGCGCCTTCATGGATACTTGCGACATAAGAAAGTAGAGCGTCCCACTGTGGGTCCACTCTTAGTTGATGGGTCATGGATTGATGATTGTAAAGCAATGTCTGATTGTCTGGCTGATAGCTTCTCCTCTGTGTTTGTCTCTGGTGTTCTACCTCATCCCCAGCCTCATCAAGTCTCTGCCAATCAGTTTGTATTCCAAGAATTCACTGTCAATGACGTCTTCAAAACTTTGAGCAAATTAAAGCTTTCACCCAGTAGTGGACCAGATGGTCTTCCAAGCATTGTGTTTAGGAAGTGTGCTACAGTCTTGTGTTACCCTTTGTTTCTCATATTTAAGAATAGTATTACTTCTATGAAGGCTCCCTCTATTTGGAAGACAGCCAATGTTATGCCTCTATTCAAAGGTGGTATTCATTCAAATCCGACTAACTACCGGCCCATCAGTTTGACCTCAATTTGCTCCAAAACTCTTGAGAGAATAATTGCATCTCAACTTTATGAATATCTTGGTGATCACAATTTGCTCTCTCCTTTTCAATTTGGTTTTCGTGCAGGTCTGTCTGTCTCAGATCAACTACTCTTAGCTTATGAGTATGTAAGTAAAAATGTAGACTGTGGCTGGGCAGTGGATGTACTTTATTTTGACTATAGAAAAGCATTTGACCTAGTGAATCATAGAGTCCTGTTGACAAAATTATCTTTTATTGGCATCTCCAATCCTGTGCTTGGTTGGTTGAGTGACTTTCTGTGTAATCGTATCATGAAAGTAGTTGTGCATAACGCCTCTAGTCACAGTGTCAACGTCTCTAGTGGTGTACCTCAGGGCTCTGTTATCGGTCCTTTACTTTTCTTAATTTATATTAACCATGTAACATCTGGTCTTACGAGTAAATTTGTGTTGTTTGCAGATGATTTGAAATTATATCTTGCTTTACCTTCTGACAAATCTAGTGGCTCTGGTGAAAGTTTTCTTTTACAAAATGATGTCAGTGTATTGCACCGAAGAAGTGAGTCCTGGGGCCTCTCCTTCTCTGTCAATAAGTGTGCCCGTATCCACTTCTCTAGACCCAGTGTAGATCCTGTCTATGATTATTTCATAGGTGTGGATCCCATTCCCAACAAACAGTCTTTTAGGGACCTCGGCATCTTAGTCGACCCCTCCTTAAAATTCCACCTGCATATCATTGAAGTATGTGGTAAGGTTAATGGAGTTGCTAATTCTATCCTTAGAGGTACTGTCTGCAGGTCTCCGGAGTTTATGCTTCAGGTTTTTATTACTCACATCCGTCCTATTATTGACTTTGGTAGTGTGTTGTGGAATACTGGTTATGTGGGGGATTTGCGTAAGCTGGAATCAGTTCAGAGAAGATGGACAAAGAAAATCGTTGGTTATGCGGGCTTTCCTTACTCAGTTAGGCTGTCCACATTGAATTTATTTTCCATCAAAGGCAGATTACTTCGTGCTGATTTGATCTTAGTGTACCGAGTACAACGGGCCAACTATCATTACGGTGATTCCTTTGCGGAATCACCGGTAAATCCTCGTATTCTCGACACTCTTTAGATACCTTGTTATGGTTAGAGTAGGTACTACTAGAGAGAGAGGATGATGGGAAAAACGCGTGACGTCACTGGAACTGAGGATATATATATCGGTCTGGGCGGAAGGTCAGTCACTAGTGTTCCGTGACCCCGCTCCAGACAGGTAAGCCTTCAGTGTTCCTAAAAGCCTTGCCACACTCTTGAAAAAACGAGAGGACCAGCAAAAGACTGTCTTTCGGTTGTGGTTTGACTAAAGCTGCATGTGGAGTTGCCTCTCAAACAAGGACGACGGCCAGAAGGACCCAGTGACTCTCAAACAATATTTGTGGCGTGAGTGTATTTTGGTCGTTTTCCATCAGTTCCCTCACGTATAGTTAGGTAGGATAGAATAGGAATATTTGTGTTAAGGTATATGTTTATGTTTGTGTCGCTAAGGGTGGATAAGCATTTGTAAGAGCACCACCACGGATATAGCGAGTACTTTATTTATTTATTCATCATTAAAGTTGTCCATTATTTTACTATACTCGTTTTCTGTTCGTATAACAACCTCGGTGGTGGAGGGCCAAGTGGTATTAGTAGCAATAGTGTCGATACCCAAGTGGTGTCGTGGTGGCAGCATAGAAAGTAGATAGAAAGCAGTAGATAAGAAGGTAGAGTCAATACCGAAACGGTACAGTGATGACAGCAGGGTCAATAGAAGGTAATATTTACCTACGGTACAGTGGCAGTAACACTGACCCTCGGTACATTAGTTTGGAAGATCATGACCGGATTGTGTCCTTGTTTATGTGATATGTTTGAGAGAGTGACTCATGGTCGTACAAGAGGTCATAGTAAAAAAATATTTATGCCCCGTCATTCAACCGAAGTTAGATTGCGCTTCTTCTCAGTAAGAGTCATCGATCTCTGGAATTCTCTCCCTGAAGAAGTGATTTCAGCACAATCTGTCCAGGCCTTTAAACGTCTCCTTGCACATTGTCTTGGTCCTCGTCTCTATGAGTTTTGTTAGATATTTTCCATGGTGGTTTTGTGCTGCATCTAACATTAGCCAACCACTTCGTTGTTTTTCCTATACTTCTCAAGACCTTCTGGTTGGATGATGCAGCAGAGACTGATGAGGGATGCAAGACCCTCATCATGGTAAGAAATCATGGTAAGAAATCCACCAAGCCCTTACACACCTCTGCACCACCTACACTAAGGGCAAGGCTGTGGTGTACACAAACTCCCTCTCATCACTCCATCTCCTCCTCTCCCGCCACCCAGCCTCCTCCACGACCCTCCTCCACCTCAACACTGAGGGCTGGAACATCATCTTCCAGTGGGTGCCTTCACACTCAGGTGTTAGAGGTAACGACTCACTAACGAGGTCGCTAACGCGGCCGCCAAGATGGCCTTGTCGGAGGTAAACATAACACCTCTCCCCCTTCCTCTCTCCACGGCAAAGCGTCTCATCTCTCGAGTTTGCCGCTCTGCCTGGGACAACACTCTCCAAGATGCCCTCCACACCACATCCATGGGCCAATACCGCAGGTACTCCTCGTCACAGCCGTGGATACGGAAACAATTCCGTGTCCTAGATGTCGCCCTCACCCGCCTCCGCCTCGGCCACACAACATTCACGGCTCACCTGCAACACTACGTCTGTCCCCTGACCCACACTGCCCGTGGTGCAGGAACATTCAGGAGACTATCGAACACTTCTTACTACAGTGTCCGCGTTACCACTCTCACCGAGTATTGCTCCGCTCCCAACTCCTGGCCCTGAACGTCACCACCTTTGACCTGCCTACTCTGCTAGCAGCAGCAGGCGTCCACCCCTCACAACAACCAGCTGTCATCCGTCTCACCACCGCCTTGACGCCTTCTTAAAGAAAACGGGTCAGCTAACACGCCTGTGATAACCTCACAGAACTTCACCAGGGCTCATATGATCAACTGAATCGTCGCAGCCCTAAACAACACCAAGAACCAAGAACTAACCCTTACCACCTGCAACGTGACCCGAGGACGTGGCAAGGCTTCCAAGAACACCACACAGACAGAAGGACAAGGATAAAGGTGAGTGGAGAGAGAAGTGCAGGTGGCGGGATTAAGCTTTCTTTAAACCTTTCTTTGCCTCGACGGCTGATCAAGACAGCCTCAATTCCACGGCTATAAGGTTAAGCTTTTTATAATAATAAACGGTAAAATTTTACATCTTCACCATAATGGCGTCCTTACGAAATAAAATGGCGTCTGCACCTAGTCCAACTCAACTTTTGGTCATAGAGAACATTTGATAGCTTTTAAATAAATCTAACCTAAATTAACCAAACCTTAACCTACATTGATCCACTGTGGTCGTGGTCAGGTTCGGACGTGCCGAACTGAGCTGAAAATATTATTGCCCCCCCGCCAGTGCTAGGAGAGTATTAAACCTTATGGTAATTCTGGATAATAAGTCCGCCACCCCGATTCCGGGCGTTTTGGGGGGGATGAAAAATAAGCGAAATATAGGCGTTCAAAAAGCAAAGAAAATTTCGAAATTCCCTAACCTAACCTAATCAAGCTAGGGGGACTGCGTTCCCCCTGGTTCCCCCTCACCTGGTTCACTCACTCACCTGGTGGGCTTCCCCAACTAAGGCAGGAGAAGCCACATTCCGCTATTGCACCAAAAAAATAAATAAACAAACCACAAAGACAATGCTATAATTTTGGGCTGGAAAGTGCAATAAATGCCCGCTAGGACATTAACCTAACCTAACCATAACCTAACCTAACCTAACATAAACATAAACATAAACATAAACATAAACATAAACATAACCAAATCTAATCTAGCTAGGACATTAACCTAACCTAACCTAGCAGAAAGAGCTGCGCCCTCCCCACCCCTGGAACCCTCGCTAGGACATTAACCTAACCTAACAAAGGACCTCCAAAATTATATCGTTATGACTTACCGGTGTGGTGTGGTTATTGTTAAGGCGATGGAGGTGGGTAGAGCTTAGCGTATATCTACATGGCACTCCTTCCCGCACTTTTCACAAAGTTTCTTTTCAGGCACTAAACCATGTCTCATTAACAGTTTGAGTAACCTTTCAGTCCTTGAAATGCTATATCAACAACTGACAATGAGTCTGTATAGAAACACCTGAGTGACCTGATGTGTCCCTAAAACAGATGAAAAGCGTAACTGAACCTAGCGTGGAAAGATCTAATTAGTAGCGACGCAAATAGCGCAGTGCGATTGGCGCGTTCAATTGTATAGATATCATGAAATCCTTATATGTCATTACCCACAAATCTCAGTCATAAACAAAAGAAAATCATTTCAATGTTTACTCTTGAGAGGGGCAGAGCTCGCTGGACTTAGAAACTGTTAAATTTCGCCACACTTTTGAGTGCTATTACGGCCACATTATAATTGAGCACCTCATTTTTTTTACGTTTACGGCACCACTACCGAGTTTTATACATATGTGAGTTTCGTATTTGTACGTGACAGAGCCCTATTCTCCAGTTTAACCAGTCTTACTAAGAAAGTAAACATGACAGGAAGAGAGAGAACAAGAGGAGAAAGTAATAGAGGGAGTGGTGTTGAAGTGGTGAGGAAAGATAGAAACAAGGTCGACACTGGAGCTGTCAGGTGAACCAACAGAGACTTGTGGGACATGTAAACAAGAGGTGTTGGACGAGCACCTGGCACAATATTGTGAGTACTGTTCTAAGTGGTTCCACATTATATGTGAGAACATAAGTGAGGAGAAATATGAGCTGTTGGAGGAGGATAGAATACAGGTAAGAATACTGGTTCTGTAGTAAGTGTAACAACAAAGCGGTTGATGTACTCAAGTTGGTGAATAATTTGAAGGAAAGTAATGAAAAGTTACAGTTGAGAGTAGAAAAAGTGGAAAACAGGCTGGACAATATAGAAAATATGAAAAGTAAGCTATTTAGAAAGGAAATTAGAAAAATTATTGGAGCAGAAGTGTATGAGGCTAAGGAGAAAGAAGTTAAAGAATGTAACCTAGTTATCAAGGGAATATATGAGATTGGTGATGTTGATTATGAGAACGACCCACTTGGTATAAGAGAAATGCAGAGTGATAAACAGGTGGTTGACCATTTGTTGAAGAATGTGTTGGAAGTGAAAGGTGTGGAGATTAGCAGAATTGAGAGGATTAAACTACCTCAGAGAAGGTAGCAACAAGACTAAGATAATGATTGTGAAGACCGGAAGTTTTTATCAGAAACAAAAGATGCTGCAGAATGCTAAGAAACTTGGAGGCAAGGGACCATGGCAGAAGGTATTTATAAACAAGGACATGACTAAGGCAGAGAGAGTAGGACTTTGAGTTAAGGAAAGAGTTGAAGGAGAGAAGAGCCCATGGAGAAAAAAGTTAGTAATAAGAAGGGGGAAATAGTGACCAAGAATGTCGTAGAGCAAATGCCTTACGGACTCAGGAAGCAGAGCCAGAGGGACCCACCATCAAAAGTCTCCCAGGCTTAGCTGATAGAGAAGCCAACCAAAGTGTAAATATTGTAAATAGACAAAATAATTTTGGGACAAAAAGAAAATACAAAAGAGAAAAATGGGGAATTTGCATGTAAGTTGCTTAATGCTAGAAGTATAGTAAATAAAGTTGTAGATCTTGAAACAATGGTGTATGAAGAAGATCCCGATGTTGTACTAATAACCGAGACATGGACCAATAAACATATACAACAAGCAGAAATTGCCATATCGGGTTATGACATAATAAGGAAAGATAGGTCAGGAAGGAAAGGTGGAGGTTGTGTAGTTTACTTACGAGAAGCGTTGAAACCACTGCATTAGATGAACTGATGAATGACAACACAGAATCAGTCTGGTGTAAGATAAGGGTGAATGATGGTGATATAGTGGTAGGAGTTTGTTACCATAGCCCAACGGCCAATGAAGAGGAGAAGGCAAGCCTATACCAGAGAATCACTGAAATTTGTGACTGCTATGATCAAGTTGTTGTGTGTGGGGACTTCAACTATAGTACTATCGATTGGGAACTACTGCGTGCTGATTCTGAAGGACAACAGTGTTTGGACTTGGTGATGGACTAGTTTCTTACGCAACATGTAAAGGAGCCCACAAGAGAACAAAATATATTGGACTTGGTGTTGAGTTCTCACCCTGCATTAGTAAAGGATGTACATGTGTCTGCTCTTTTAGGATCAAGTGACTATAATATTGTGAATTTCAACATAAATATTGGAGGAGAAAAAGATACATGGAAGCAGTATTATTATGATTATCGGAGAGCAAAATACAATGACATGAGGAAGGAGTTCAGCAAGATTAAGTGGAGAGAGATTTTTCAAGGAAAATATGTGTCTGGAATGTGGAAGGTATTCTTGGAGGAATACCAGAGAATAGTTAATGTATATGTTCCCGTGAGATGCAGAAATGAAAAGAAGAGAAAACTATTGTGGTGGAATACCAGGATATATCAAGCAGGGAGAAACAAACTACGTTGGTGGAAGAGATACCAGAAAATTGAGTGTTATGATGACTACTTGAACTACAAGAATGCCATGAATAGAACAAGAAAATTAATAAGGCAAGCAAAAAAGAAATGTGAAGAAAAGATAGCTGGGAAGGTAAAGGAGGACCCTAAGGCATACTACAGATATGCAAGCAGCAAATTAAAGTCAAAGGAAAATGTTGGACCACTGGAAGACGAAAGTGGCAACTTAGTATATGATGATAAAGAGATGGGGGAAATCCTGAACAAATATTTTTCAACTGTTTATACCGAGGAGACATTGGAAGATATAAGAGAACCTAGAGGGTTAATTACAGATGAACATATGTTGAAAGAGGTGGAATTGTCATTTGGGGCAGTAACAAAGAAAATTAAGGGACTGAAAGCAGAAAAAATCATCGGGTAAGGACAATATACATCCAGCAGTGATCAAGAATTTGAAGGGGAGTGTGGTATATCCCTTAAGTCTAATATTTAGAAAAAGTTTTGAAACAGGAGAGCTACCAGAGGACTGGAAGGGGGCGAATGTAACGCCAATATTTAAAAAAGGATAAAAAAGGCAAGTAATTATAGACCAGTGAGCTTGACTTCAGTAGTGTGTAAGATGATGGAATCACTGATTAGAGATGCAATTCTCGAACACCTGCTGGATAAGAAAGTTATTAAGGATTCACAATATGGGTTTATGCCAGGGAGATCTTGTCTGACCAACCTGTTGACATTTTTAGAAAAAGTTACTTCCGATATAGACTCAGGGTTCCCAGTCGATGTGGTGTACCTAGACTTTTCTAAAGCTTTTGATAAGGTACCACATAAGAGGTTAATGAAGAAGATTAAAGCTCACGGAATTGGAGGCAACATACATCGGTGGATTGAGGGATGGCTAAAAGATAGAAAACAAAGAGTTGTGATGAGAGGACAAGAAACGGGGTGGAGGCCAGTAAAAAGTGGTGTGCCACAGGGATCTGTGCTGGGACCCATTCTGTTGGCCATATACATCAACGATTTGGATGACGATATAACCTCACATATTTTGAAATTCGCTTATGATACAAAACTCTTTAGAAAAGTAACAACCCAAGGAGAAATTAATGGTCTACAAGAAGATCTGAAAAAGTTATATGAGTGGTCAGAGGAATGGCAAATGTTATTCAACGTAGGAAAATGTAAATGCATCCACATTAGTTACGGCAACAAGAACCACACATCCAGACTGGGAGATCAGGAGATTGTGAATGAAGACTAGGAGAGGGATTTGGGAGTGAGAATAAACAAGACATTAAGTCCGAGTGCACATATTGCAGATATAGTTAAAAAAGTCAACCAGGTGATGGAAAGCATCAGGAGGACTATAGAATATAAGAATAGAAACAATATAGTATGTTTATATAAATCTCTGGTGCATCCACACTTGGAATACTGCCAGCAAGCTTGGAGACCATATTATCAACAAGACATTGACAACATAGAAAAAGTGCAGCGGAGAATGACAAGAATGATCAATGGCATGGGAGAGTTCAGCTATGAAGAGAGACTCAGGAAGACAGGCTTGGTGACTTGAGATGAGGAGGCTCAGAAGTGACCCGATTGAAGTGTTTAAAATAATTAAAGGACTGGAGGGGCTGAGAAGGGATGAATTCTTTATCATGGACCACAGAGAAAGTAGAGGCCACTCATATAAGATTTTTAAGCAAAGACCACGACTAAACATGAGGAAATATTGCTTTGCAAACAGAATTGTTGATGAGTGGAACAACCTGCCTAGAGAAGCAGTACAGGCCGAATCAGTGAATAGTTTTAAGGCAAAGATTGACCCATTGATAGACAAGTGGAGGGGGGTTATTATATGAGCCAGCCCAGGCTTACTGCCCCAATCCTGAACCGACCACCTCAAGACCATTGACTCTGAGATGGAGTTTGGTAAGACATAACAGAACCTTGTTCAAACCAAACTAAACTTTACTTTTCGAAGGGAAGATCTCACAGAAAACTTTGAATACTAAGAATTTGCGATGGAAATGTAATTAAGAAAACCTCAAAATGCATCAGATAATGCAAAAATATAACCCTGAATTCTCCCTAGCATTCTAGTGAAGACATAAAATAATACCTAAGTTAAAGTAAATCTGCATAACTACTGCTCGGACGATATCTTGTTACTTACTTGTTACTTGATGTGAAATTTCTCAGCCGCGCTCCATCACTAGTAGTGACACTTGTCGCAGCTGCCCTAACACTATTTAGCACATGTAATCTTGCTTTACAGTCATGCCTTCAAGATCATAACACTGTGAACAAATGCATTTAAAATTTTTTTTTTTAAAGGCCTTAATGTTTTCACTGCTCTTGACATCTTCCAGTAATTTATTATAAAGTCTCGGTGCACTCTTTTTGAAGGCCTTAAATCCAAATTCGAAATTGCACCATGGCTCATTTAGTCTATACAATACATTGCTATGTCTCAATGTCATGTCTGTATTTACATGGAAATCTCCAGTAAGTCCCTTATATACTGTGGCTTTTCAAAGTTTAGTGCTTGATACACTATAACACGCAATTTGTATATGATCTTTGCTGTTATTGGTAACCAGTGTAAATCAATCAGGGCTGGCGTAATACTCGCATGAACTGGTACACCCTTTATTAACCTTGTGGCTCTGTCCATAATGAGTTGTAGTTTTCTTAGCAAGTAGCTTGATAATCCATAACAAAGTGAGTTGCAATAATCTAGCTTACTAATAACATGGTTATGAATTAGCATTTTTGCAGTTTTATCATCCATGTATTTTCTCACAAAGCATTGTTTCTTAGATGATAAGCCGACATTCCTACTGTTTGATTGATTTGACTCTTGAACGATAAATTGCAATCCATCAGCATTCCCAAGTCCTTTATCTCTCTACTTACAACCATCATATTGTCATTGATATTCATCCTGGTAATGTTAAGTCTCACAAGATCATTGTGTCTGCCAATGACTAAGCATTCAGTTTTTTGTTCATTTAACTTTAATTGTTTGGACTCCATCCATTTTCCAATATCACTCATTAGTCCTCCAATTTTCTCTTCCACATTTACTACATCACTAAGTGACTGAGTGTCGTCCACAAACAGCTTAAAATTAACTCCATGTTTCGCAAGTAGATGTGATAATTCAATCGTATATATGTAAAAAAGAATTGGACCCAGTACACTCCCTTGTGGGATGTCCCTTTCAAGATGTTTCACATTGGAGGACGATTTACCAATTTGCACACAGTAAGTCCTGTTTTCAAGGTAACTTTGAATGTACTCTAGTGCATTACCCCCAATTCCAATAGCCTTACAATCGTCTAATAACAGAGTATGCACCAATGTGTCAAATGCAGCACTCAAATCTAATAGGATCAAGACTCCACACTTTTCATTGTCTAGTAAATCATTGATCACAGAGCACATTGTAGTTTCATCAGAATAGAGTCTTCTATAGGCAGACTGACTATCGGGGAGTGCCTGTACAACATTCAAATAATCAAATAGTTGATCCAAAATTACATTTTCATTGATTTTGGATAGAAAAGTCAAATTGGAAACGGGTCTAAAAGAGTTCAAGCACTGTGTCCAGTTTCCCCTTAACTGTTGGCTTCACAATTGCTTTCTTCTCAGTCAGTTGAAAGGTATTATTTGTAATACTGCAGTTCACTATGTCAACATATAAATCAAGAAAACCATCAAAATTGTCACTGTGAACTAATTCACTCACTGGCAAAGGATAATTTCCACAGTATGTAAATTTTGCTCTCTTAACTATAGATTTAACCGCATTATCATCAGTTAATTGGAAATTAGCCAGTCTAGGAGCTTCGATAGTAGAAACTTCCTGAGGCTCCGTTGTCCTGAAAGTAGCAACACTGTTCTTGATTTTATTGTAAAAAAAAGTCAGAAAAATTGTTTGCCAGTATCTTATCAAGCATTCCTACAGGTAATTTATTTTTCTTTTTATTTCCTGTCAAATTATCTAGTACTATATATAACTTGTTGATATCAGACCCTGCCTCTATGGTCTTATTCTTATAGTATTCATGTTTTCTTTGCACTATAAGCCTATTTTCATTATTCCATGCGACCTTATAGTTCTCCCTGGCTTGATCTGTTTGAAGCCGCCACCAAAGTTTTTTGTTTTCCTTTTGTTAATTTTTACTCTCAAATTTTCAGCATTAAACCATGGCGTACTGTCTACTATAACTATTTTCGTTTTCAAGAATGGGGCACATTTCATCATATTTTTCTCTCGCAGTATCATCTTATAGACCAGTGAAACATAAAGCTCACTCATACTTCCATTCATAATTGTGAACACAGGTTTCATGTTTCCTTAATAGTATTTCATTGGTAATGGAAGTTATTAGTAATTCAGACTCGAAATTTCTTTTTGATCTGTAATTTATTATTTTAGATACTCTTGGTTTGCTAATGAATGGAATTTTGAAAGTTATTAGTTTATGCACTGCCAAAATACAACATTCTTCAACATTTACTTCATGTATCAGATCACTGTCTTTTTTTTGAGAAAACTAAGTCCAATATATGCCCACTACTCAAGATTGCAGTACTCACTTTATTGATTAAGTTAAAAGAATCCATCATTTCTAAAAAGTCATCAATCCACAGCCAACCTGTTCAAAATTATTCAACCTGTCAGATTTATACACTCAATTTCTTAAATGAGTTTGTAAGAAAAATTTCTACTCCACCCACCACCCCTCCTCTCGATATAAATATGAAGTCTTGCATACTATACATAGTATGCAGGACATCTGTGAAGATTTCAGGCGGTGCTTGTTAATATAATCAAATATAGGCCATAATACGGCAATCCGGAAAAAAATCTAGGGTGAAATGACAAACTTTTGGGTAATGAAATATAAAACAGCTTATGTAACCGAACCAAACTAAACCTAACATAACCTAATCTAACCATAACCATAACCTAACCAACCTAACATAACTTGAATGATGCTTTGCGAGGTAATTAATGGTGAGCACCACCTGAAACCTTCACAGATGTGTTGAGTACACTATGTATAGTATGTGCCACTACATATTTATATTGATATTGTCCGAGCAGTAGTTATGCAGATTTACCTAATAAACATGTCATTCTTTAAGTAGTTTTAATATACAACTATCACCATAAAACAGTTTGAATATAAAAGTTTAAATATATCACCATACATCAGTTTGAATATAGAATTATCACCATAGAACTTCAGTGTCTATATGTACGACCATCGTGTACTAGTGTTTCATCTTGTATTCACACTTCTTCCCAACATTCTACTGGCCTGAGTACTGGCTTTGAATGAACAAATAACAGGATTTGAGTCATTTTAAATTGTGGGAAACATGTAATATAGTAGAATAGATAGTAAACAAAGGGGACACTACCAGTTCCTGTGATGAGTTCCATTATTGCAAATATATTTTCCATTTGAAACGGGATTGTACATTCTACACAGAGGTTGATCTCGTTTCATATATTGTAGGGATATATATTATTGTACATTATGACGCGAACTGGAGAAAGTTAATGTTCATATGTGGATATATATTATTGTACATTATGACGTGAACTGGAGAAAGTTAATGTTCATATGTGGTCATAAAATTTAATAGAAATAATCACTGCTGGGCCTAATAATTTCTCAGCTTGGGTCTCATAGCTTAATGTCACTACCAAATGAAATTATTGTTTGCATGATGGTAAACAAAAAGTGACATCCTTACATACTTATACATGCAAGTACACGTGTATATAGAGTCTGAAACAAACACTCGGTTGATGTCTGTTCATAATATAGATTCAGTAATTCCTTGACACGATGTGTCGGGTACAATGTTCATATAACATGGTCAAGACACTCGTGTATATATCTCTGCTTTATATATATATATATATACATATATATATATATATATATATTTTTTTTTTTTTTTTTTTTTTTTTTTTAAACATTAAAAGGGTACTGGGTAAGGGAAAAATGAATTAAGTATAAAAAAAAAAATCCCGTTTGTCGCCAGATCCTGTAAAGAGGACAGTAGGAAAAATATAGATATGAGGGGGATGTCCAATTTAGTATGAGAGGTGTCTTGACACTCCTCTTTTGAAAGAGTTTAAGTCATAGGCAGGTGGAAAGACAGATAAAGGAAGAGAGTTCCAGGGTTTACCAGTGTAAGGGATGAAAGAGTGAAGATACTGGTTAACTCTTGCATTAGGTAGATGGACAGAATAAGGATGAGAAGAAATAGAAAATCTTGTGCAGCGAGGCCACGGGAGAGGGGGAGGCATGCAGTTAGCAAGTTCAGAAGAGCAGTCAGCATGAAAATAGCGATAGAAGATAGATAAAGATGCAACATTGCGGCGGTGACTTAAAGAGTCAAGACAGTCAGTTAGAGGAGGAGAGTTGATTAGGCGATAAACTTTAGACTCCACCCTGTTTAAAAGAGCTGTATGAGTTGAACCCCCCCAGACATGAGAGCCATACTCCACACATGGACGGATAAGGCCCCCGGTACAGAGCAAGCAGCTGAGAGGGAGAGAAAAATGGATGCAGACGCCATAGGACACCTTACTTCTTGGAAGCTGGTTTAGCAAGAGTAGAAATATGAAATCGCCAGTATAGATTTTTAGTAAAGGATAGACCGAGTATGTTTAATGTAGAGAAGAGGGTAAGTTGAGTGTCATTGAAGAAGAGGGGATAGTTATCTGGAAGGTTATGTCGAGTAGATAGTTGTAGAAATTGAGTTTTTGAGGCATTGAACAAAACAAGGTTTGCTCTGCCCCAATCAGAAACTAATGAAAGATCAGAAGTTAAGTGTCCTATAGCATCTTGCCTTGAGTCATTTAATTCTTGTTGGGTTGGGTGTCTGTTGTACGACATTGAAAAATGCAAGGTGGTGTCATCAGCATAGAAGTGGATAGGGCATTGAGTCAGATTTAGGAGATCATTGATGAATAAAAGAAAGAGAGTGGGTGATAGGACAGAACCCTGAGGAACACCACTGTTGATGGTTTTAGGAGAAGAACAGTGACCGTCCACTACAGCAGCAATAGACCCATTGGAAAGGAAACTGGAGATGAAAGTACAGAGAGAAGGATAGAATCCGTAGGAGGGTAGTTTAGAAATTAAAGATTAATGCCAGACTCAATCGAAGGCTTTCGATATGTCAAGGCCGACAGCAAGGGTTTCACCGACGTCCCTAAAAGAGGATGACCAAGATTCCGTTAGGAAAGCAAGAAGATCCCCAGTAGATCGGCCTTTACGGAAACCATACTGGCAATCAGAGAGAAGGTTGTGATCTGATAGATGCCTCATTATCTTCTTGTTAAGGACAGACTCAAAGGCTTTAGAAAGACAGAAAATCAAAGCTATAGGTCGGTAGTTAAAAGGATTGGAGCGGTCACCTTTTTTAGGGACTGGTTGAATGTGAGCAAACTTCCAGCAAGAAGGATAGGTAGAAATAGAGAGACACAGACGAAAGAGTTTGACCAGGCAGTGAGCGAGTTCAGAAGCACAGTTTTTGAGAACAACAGGCCAAAGAGGGCCTGGAAAACGTCATAATAAAGAATTTTAATTTTAGGGATGAAGTAGTCAGAGGGTGTAGGAGTACACATAGGAACACATAGGAAGAACAAACAGCAACAGGCCTACTGGCCCTTACGAGGCTGTTTGTGATAAACTAGACTACACTATCTAATCTGGGATGAAGGATACAGGATAGTAAGGGTGAGGGATTCTCCCACCAGCCACGACTGGCAGGAGAGGAAGGCCAACCATGCAATATAAGTAAAAATAAATAAATAAATGCGTGGAATTAGATTAGACTAGCCTATTACTACTATCACTAACACTACTTCCTGGCAAGCGATGTCAGGCCCCTAGCGACGTCCTTCCGAATCGAGATTTTGTAATTACTGTACATTAGAAGGAACTTGCTCAAAGTTTACTATGTTGACGAATAATGTTTTAGTTGCGGATTGGCTTCTAAGTATTTGTCCAGTCTATTTTTGAATGTATTAATAGTTTTACTGTCGACGACATTGGCGGGCAGGGAGTTCCAAACGTTAACGATCCGATTGAAAAAAAAATGTTTGGCTTCATTTGATGTGAATCTTTTACCAGTAATCTTAAAAGTATGACGTCTTCTTGTTATATTTGATCGATCAAAAGTAATGTAATCTTCTGCATTGATATTATCAAATCCTTTAATTATCTTGAACATTTCAATTAAATCTCCTCTCATCCTTCGTTTTTCGAGGCTGAATAAGTTTAATTCTTTAAGTCTTTCTTCATAAGGTTTATTTTTCAGCCTTGGAATCATTTTCGTTATTCTACGCTGGACTCTTTCCAGTTTGTCAATGTCCTTTCTGTAATATGGGGACCAGAACTGTACGCAATATTCAAGATGAGGTCGTACTAGTGAATTATGCAGTTTTAATATGACTTTTTCTGATTTATTTTCGAAAGTACGCCCAATAAAGCCGACCAATCTGTTAGCGGTTTTAACTACCTCTGAGCAATGCTGACTGGGTTTTAAATCGCTTGATATTGTGATTCCTAGATCGTTTTCCTTGTTCACTGCAGAAAGTAGTTTTCCATTCATTTGGTACTGAACGTGATCATTATTTCTTCCGATATGTAGTACCTTACATTTATCAACGTTAAATTTCATTTGCCATTTATTGGCCCAAGACGTTAGTCGATCAAGGTCTGATTGTAAGACTTCTCTGTCACTTGTCGAAGTTACTTTACTGGCAATTTTCGTATCGTCAGCGAATTTTTATATTTTGCATGAGATCCCATCATCTATGTCATTAACATATATCAGAAACAAAATAGGGCCAAGTACTGAACCCTGTGGTACGCCACTTTTTACATTAATATGCCCAATATCATCCAAAGTAGAGTTGGTAGCAAAGGTTTGAGCAAAGAGTTCAGCTTTAGAGAAAGAAGAGACAGCTGTGGGGCCATCTGGTTGAAGTAAAGGAGGGAAAGATGAAAAAGTAAAATTGTTTGAGATATTATTGGCTTGATGCCAGAAATCACGAGAAGAGTTAGAGTTGGAAAGACTTTGACATTTTCTATTAATGAAAGAGTTTTTAGTAATTTTGAGAATAGATTTGGCATGATTACGGGCAGAAATATATAGGGCATGAGTTTCAGCCGATGGATGGCTACGGTAACGTTTGTGAGCCGCCTCTCTATCATTGACAGCACGAGAACAAGCAGAGTTAAACCAGGGCTTTTTAGCTTTAGTATTAGAGAAAGTATGAGGAATGTATAGCTCCATGCCAGAGATAATTGTAAGATTAAACGAATACTTACTAAGTGTGAAGTTTGATCATAATTTCACGAACATTTGAACTGCGTCACTGAGGTATTAAATGAGATGTCCGAAGCCCTCGCCGAATGTCAGTCCTTCAGAGAGTAGGTTTGAGGAAGCAGCCATAATGTAAGCAACAGGTAAAATCCCGACAGAAGACTACGAAAAAACAGGGAGGGGAAGGGAAGGCATTTAATACCTCAGTGACGCAGTTCAAATGTTCGTGAAATTACGATCAAACTTCACACTTGGTAAGTATTCGTTTAATCTTACAATTTCACTTCACGACATTTAAACTGACGTCACCAAGGCGTGTAAATGAGAGCTTTAGAGTGATTCCTCAAACCTAAAGAAAAACCCAAGAGCTTTTGCGTGGCACAACTTGATGCTCAGAAGAATAAAACGTCCTGAGGTCAAAAGAAAAACTTAACCTTGTATTCACTGTAACAACCACCAATAACAACAAAAACAGGATTTTTATGATATGACTATATAAAGAAAAGTAATTACATACAACATGGTTCCACAAAGTTGAAGTTTGACAAACAAACAAAATTAAATGTCCTACATTTCTATGCAATAAACATAATTACATATAGAGGTAATGTTTTCACAAAGTTGGAGCATCGCTGTCCCCAGTTAACACTACATTTGCAAAGTCCCCCCATTTGCCTATAGGTCTCCTATAGAATCTTGCAAACATCGATTCTCTGAACCAGCCAGCGAAAGACAAAATAGTAGCAAGAGGTAGCTTTAGCACTGCCTTACTTGATGAGGCTGACCTGGTGGAATGTGGTGAAAACAAGGTGAGGTCAATGCCAGTGGCTGCCATTAAATCCCTAGTCCAACGCCTTAATGTGTCTCGAGAAAGCATCTTTATAGGAGGTTTTGTAGTCAGAAAAAACCTAGTTATTGGCCCCTAATGTCTTTAGTTCTGTCCAAATAATTTACAATGGTAGTATGAACACATAAAAATTTGTCAGTAGCATAAGGCTCAAAAACCAGTTCAGACATATGGCAACCAGGCCTAGATGTTTTTAGAGAGTCACCTATCCTGAAAGAAACTCTGGAATGGACATGTTCCTGATGTCCAGTAAATGTAAGACTTGATCACGCTGACCGCAGATCAGTAACATTAAAGCTGTTAATTTTCTAGATAACTGAATAAGTGACAGCTCCTCATTCGGTCCTAGACTCTATGTGAGAAAGCATTAACTCTGGATCCCAGGTGGTATGGCAGCGGGAAAAAAGACGGCCTCTCCTGGAAAACCGCTTTCAAGAACCTACTGACTAAGGGCCGAGATGGTGGAATGAATGGTGTTGAGAGAACTATAATTATAGCCTTTGTCCTTCTGAAACTCTCATAAGAGATGGTCTAACAAGAAACTTAGAGATGGGTGAAAAGGATCAATTTCCCCCCTGAGACAAATTGACACCCATCTGGAGATATGTGCTTTTCCGCCATGAGTGAAGGAGAAATTGGGCAACTTCTCGTGAAGGGCCTTGGTCTTTGAAGGAACGCCCGATAACATCATCGCAGTTAACACTAACTTATGAGCCTGCAGATGTGTGCAAGAGGAATCTTGAGGAGAATTGGAACCCGAGCTAGTAACTGTAGCTAGCAACCCACGCTTGAGTTGGCCAAAGTGGCAGAACTGCAAGCAGAGTAGCCTGGTCTTAGAGTTTTTTCAGTACTCTGGCAATGGCTTTGGCAATGGCTGAATTAGTAGTTGGGACAGTTAAGTTAGGCACATTGCTGGGAAGCTTTATCTTGCTACAGGATAACTTCACACCCTCAGATGTCGGCCGGCGTCTAAGGCTCACATCCAGAATAGTAGCCAAACGGTCAAATAAAGGCTCTCCTTTCTCCTCCTGTCCGTGGAAGTGACCCTTCAACTCCTCAAGAACCCGAAGGAACTCTGCATCGTCACCTCCCGTATCAGCAAGCTGGCTCGGTTGCGAACAGCCAAGCGCATCCAACTCCTCCAGTGGATCAGGGGCAGACTCGGGCACCTCACCATCCTCAGTCTCCAAGTCACTAACAGCAAGGAAACCACTAAAGTTGGTGCAATCCTCCTTAGGAACACTAACAGAAGGACTCTTGTCAAGTTTCTCCAGCAAGCCATTAAGAACGGCCCTCAAATGGTGGACTTTGACTGAAAGGGGGAAAGGCATATAAACTTTTGCTGGCCCAGTCAAAAGTGAACGCATTAATAAAAGTAGCGGAAGGGTTTGGTTTCCTAGAAACATAAGTCACCACTTGAGCATTAATCCGAGAAGCAAACAAATCAATATCTGGTGTGTAAAAGATCTGACAGAATCTCTTGAAAAGATGGGGCTTTAACATCCATTCTGTGTCTAAGTTTTTTATCCTGGATTTTTTATCTGCCTCAACATTAAGAAGTCCCTTTATATGCTCTGCTGACAAGGAAATGCCGTGCACTCGGCCCAGGAAAATTTTTTTTCCCTCTGTTAACTTATTAAGGCATTGGTCTAAACAAGCTATAGCAGCGGTGTTGTCTGAACGAAGACGAATATGAGTATGTCTGTAATCCTTGCACAGGGACTGGAGACCCAAAAGGATAGCCTTTAAATCCAGACAATTGATATGATCTAGTTCCTCATGCGCCCAGTGACCTCCAGTCTTCGAGGTTCCAACAGCTGCGCCCCAACCAGTTAAACAAGCATCAGCATACAATTCAAGTTTGGGGGAAGAAGGGTGTGGTTTAGATTGATAAGTGATAATGTGAATCCACCAAAAAAATAAGTCTGGCATGAGCGTCCAAAGTAATTCTAGCATTGTAGTCACCATGGTTAAGAGCAAGTTCTCTATTCCTAATTATCTCCAGGTACTTGTATCTGAGAGGTGCCAGTTCTACCGCAGGATCAGAGGCCACAGTCAAGCCAATAAAAGAGGACAAATCGTGCAAAGTTATGTCTTTCTTTAACAGGAGCAAACCTTGTTCTTTGATATGTTCCTTTTTACGAGAAGACAGAGTAACTGTCATGTCACAAGAGTTCAAAAAGACCCCAAGAAATTCCACTTCTTAAGTAGGCACCAAGGTTGACTTAAGTACATTAATTGTGAGTCTCACTGAATCAAAAAGTTGCAAGGCAAAACTGACATTGTTGATTAGTTCATCCTTAGAAGCTGCAATAAAGATACAATCATCTATATAACAAATCACAATTATACCGAGCTTTCTGAGATGAGAAAGGACTGGTTTAATAACTTGGTAAAAATGCGAGGGGCAGAAGTCAAGCCCTGAGGGAGACAAGTGAACTGAAAAGGTAGGTTTTACCCAAAAGAAACGAAGCCATTGCCTATCTTCAGGCCTCACATAAACAATAGTAAGCATCCTGCAAATCAATGGTCATGAAAAAACAGTTAGGTAATTAACTGAACCACTTCCTTGAGAGTATCCATTTTGAAATGAATGTGAGTAATATGCTTATTTATATCTTTCAGGTTTTAAATTCCTCTGGCAGTACCGTCTCTCTTCAAAGTAGGGAAAACAATAGAATAAAAACCATGTCC
This sequence comes from Cancer borealis, assembly GCA_036785275.1. Lineage (NCBI taxonomy): Eukaryota > Metazoa > Arthropoda > Malacostraca > Decapoda > Cancridae > Cancer > Cancer borealis. Next base: position 273,831 of record JAXIVD010000034.1, on the reverse strand, counting down.
TAGAACGGGATCAATAACAGACAAAGTCAGCGGTCTAGATAGATCAGTTTGCATAGGTAATTTATCAAACTCAAGGATCTTACCATTTACAACATCATGGATCCATTTATCTGTAGTCAAGGCTTCCCAAAACAGCCTGGCAGCAAAAACTTTGCCACTCACAAGGTTTTCCGATGTATTCACCAAGGGGAGAACGTTAATACTCACCGAAGGAAGGCTTACTGGGGAGTCCTGTGTAGCTGTGTCCCCCTCCCCTGGGGCGGCTTTTGGCCTAAAAAAGGCTGGGCAGAATTCCTAGGTCTCGAAGGTTGGAGAAAGTAGAGCCTCCTGGGAGCTTGTCTGTAAGGGGCGGACCTCCTTGGACCAGCCGCCCTGTAGGGACGGAACGAAGGCTTTCCAAGCTTTCTTGAATTTCCTCACACTTCTTTGGGGCATCAAAAGGAAACAGTTCTGCTGTCCCAACCTCACAATCCCATTTGCAAATATCCGCCAGAGCGGAATCATGTACGTGAATGCGTGCCATTTCCTTCCGTAACTGGTTAAGGTAACTTACAGCAGACGTCAAAAGACGTAAGCTATTACTCAGACCATCTAAGTTGTGGTTGACAGGATTCACTTTCCTTTCACCAATGTCACTAATACACTGTGCAACTGGGACCAGTGCCTTAGCGAGCAGGCCGTTGGTATAAGAGAGACGGACCAGCTGTGGCAGTGTTGACATCAGGGATTTGACTCTCTTCTTCTTTTTCTTCTTTTTCTTCTTCTTCTTTTGACCTATTCCGCTTGGTATCGCTTTGTAGGTCGTCTTCTGTCTACTTCTTCCTTCTATCTCTTTCTATAGATTATGCTGCTCAGTTTTGTCCAGTCAGTCTCTTTCTCTTTTCCTAACTCTGCAGCAGAAACTTTTTTGTACACTTCACCATTCTTTCAGTTTCCTTGTCTCCATACAACCCCAGTACAGTGGTGATTCCTCCATCCACTTCATCTAGCCTCTTGCTCCATTCTTCCTCCCCAATAATTTCCGTAATTCCTTCTACCAGCTGTCTTCTCTCTTCTTCGTATCTATCACAGACCACTACCATATGTTCTACCGTTTCCTTCACTCCCTCACATAATCCACAACTCTGCTCCTGTTCATCCCTGTTTCTACCATTCGGTTCTAAGGTACCTGTCCTTGCCTTAAACAGTAATTTGCTTCCCCAATCCCCGACGTGCCACTCTATCCTTCCAGGTTTCTGTTTCCTACTGTACCACTTTAGTGTAGACTTCTTCTCTATTCCTGATCTCCTCTCCATCCATTGTCTTCTATCCTTCTGCTTATATCCCTCATTTTCAGTCTACTCCACTCTTCTTCTAGATTTTCCTTTCTCTTCCATCTATTAACCTCTCTCCTCCATGTGGATCCTGGCCTGTTCTCCTTCATGATTTTCTTGGCCTATCTATCTTCTTGGAGTCCTTCAATTTTCTTGATAAATGACAGTTTTCCCTTGGCAATTCTTTCCCTGAAGGTACTCCACCCCATATCATCCCTTACTGCCTCCAGACCTGTACATCTAATGGCTCCCAGAGCCCATCGACCTGTCATGTCCTGCACTTTATCCAATTCTTGGATGTCCTTCTCTGTGAATTTTGTCACCTGGGCTCCATATAAACAATGTGGGACTGCCATACCCTTCTACAGACTCCTGCCGACTTCATATTTATTGATCACCCTACTTCCTCCATTCAGGATCATCCCTGCTGCTCTTCTTGCCTTGCCTTCACTAATTTTCCTTTGTCGTTCCCCGCCTATGCCTTCACTGCTGACTTCCATTCCTAAGTAAGTGTACTTTTCCACCACCTCTAATACATTGTCTCCCAGCACCCACTGATTGTTCCGCTCATCGTTTATTTGAATCACTTTGCACTTTCGCGAACTGAACCTTAGCTTCCATTCTTTTCCATAATAGTTTGTTATTTGTAATAGTTCCTCCATATGGTTCTTGTTGTCCGTCATGAGCACCATGTCATCAACATATGCTAAGCACTCTAGTCTGCTGCCTCCAATTTCTATCCATCTACCGCTCACTCTAATTCTTGTTATCAGTTCCTCCAGATATATGTTAAATAAGGTTGGGGACATCACACAACCTTGTCTTCTCCAACCATCCCGTGCTCACTGATTCAAGACTAAATTTCACTTCATTATTTTCATATAAGTTTTCTATCACTTTCACTACTTTCCTGTCCATTCCAATATGTCTTAGCAGGCTGTGTAATCTTTTTCTGTCAACAGTGTCGTATGCTTTTTCTATGTCCAAAAATACCAAATACAGTTCTTTTCCAGTTACTTTACTCTTTTCAATCACGTCTCTTATAACAAATAAGTTCTCCAGCTCTCTTCTTCCTTTTCTGAAACCTGCTTGTTCCTCACCCCATATCTTATTTTCCTCTGCCCATTGTTTTAGCTTTTCATTTATCACTACACCAAACACTTTTGCCATCACATTCATTACTGCTATGGGCCTATAGTTTTCAATGTTATTCTTTGGTTTCCCTCCTCCTTTGTGAATTAAAGTCACTCTACTTTTTTTCCAGTCTCCGGGTACCACTCCATCGTATAAAATTTTTCCAAATAACTTCCTCAATTCCTTTTTCAGTTTATTTCCTCCATACTTTATAAATTCCCTGAGGATGCCATCAGTTCCTCCGGCTTTTCCCAATTTAATTTTCCTTAAGGCCTCTTCCACGTCTCTCTCTTGTATGTGTACAGCCTCCATGTCCTTTGTGTTGCTGTAGATCATTATGTCTTCTTGTGTCTCCTCCTCTGTGTTCTTCACTATCACTTTTTTCCAAAAACGTTCTATTTCAGTCTGTATCTCTTCACTATTCCTTGTTTCTCTTCCATCAACTTGTAGTTTCACCTCATCACTTGATACTCCTTTCCCGAGGTTCCTTTTCAGTCTCCTCCATCCTTCCTTTTCTCGTTCTGTGCGTGGCATGTCGTTAAGTTTCTTGGCTTGGTCTTCTTCCCATTTTGTAATTTTCTTCCTTACCAGAATTTGAGCTTCTTTCTTCGCCTTCTTGTATTTCTCCCAGGCATTTTGCCATTCTTGCTGGTATTCGTTGCTTTGTTTCTTTCCTTTCTTATTCAGCCTTCTCTGTATCCTATTTTCCTTCTTTCTGCTAGCTATCGCTTCCTCCACCTCTTTGTCCCACCATCCTTTAAGTCTGAGTGGGCCCACTTTTATTTTCTTGGTTCCAATTTCATTGACTGCTTCTTGCTTCAAAATTTCTTTGATCTCTCTTTCCCATGTGTCTACATTCGTCAGTCTTTCACAAATTTGTTCTTGTATTCTTTCATTGACCTTTGTTGCATATTTCTCCCAATTTGCTTTCTCTATTCTCCATTTTTCGATCCATTTTTCCTTCCTCTTTTTTTCCATTTTTGCTTTTCCACAAGTTATGTCAATCAAAAAGTTATCTGAATTATTAATGTCTTCATTTTTCCAAATCATACATCCTTTTTCTTCTACTTTCTTGTTTACTAGGATATAGTCAATAGCTGACTCAGCATTCCTGTCCTGCCAGGTTGTCGGGTTTTCAAGCTCCCAGTTCTTTATTTTCAACTTGGTGCTGTCCACAAAATCGAGCAGCATTTGGCCATTTCTGTTCACCTTTTCACTGTTCAGTCCAATGTGACCATTCATATCTCCCACTACCACCCAATAATCATCTTTCCGAAGTTTTTCACTTATTTTAACCATCACTTCATATAACCTTTTATTTTCTGGGTAATTTTCTGCCTTTTCCACTCCCAAATATACTACTGTAATCCACCATACTTCCTTATACTCTGTTATTTTCACTGTTAATATATCACCTTTGTTGTACCTTACTTACCTTCTCCAACTCCTCCTCCATCCATACTTCAGATATATCTCTTCCTTCTTTCCTCTTCATTATTACACCTACTTCATCTCCCTTCTTTTCTCCAATTTTTCTTCCTCTTCCAATCCCTATCCACTCGACTTCTTGCCATTCAATTTGGTCATGCCATCCTGTTTCTCCCACTGCTATCACATCACAATCTTTTCTTCCTTCTTCCACTAGAGTTCTCCACTTTTCTTCATTCCATCCTCTGGTATTTAGAAAGGCCAGCTGCATATTTTTGTTGTCACTCCTTGCCTTTAGCTATGCCTCATTGTGGACAGTCTCCTTGTGTTGGGCCCATTCCATGCCATCCATACTTTTCCAATGCCTGACATATGTACACCATCACGAGCCCATACACGCATCCAGTCCATTCTTTCGTGTAGCTGCAGTCCGTCACATGACCACTTCTCTAACTCTTCCAGGCACTTCCTGTTTACTGCTCTTCTCACTGCACCATATCTGGATCCTTCTTCCTTTCTCCTTACCGGTATGCACATTACCAGTGGATTTTGCTTCACTTTCATTTTCACTAATTTCACCATACTTTCCAGTAGTTGGAGTGTTTTCTGCTCTCCTACTTCTAAAAGATCATTACCTCCTCCTATCATCACCAAATCATCAGGTTCAAACTCACACAGGCTTTCCACAATCTTATTTCTAATGTCCCTGATGGTTGTTCCCGGCATACTTTCATCTATTATCTTGTAGTAGCCTTTTGAAAGAAAGTGCACCTCCTTTTCCACCCCTCTCAAGAGACTGTCTCCGAACAGCCACAGTCTTTTCTTTAGCTTTCCACTCTGCTTCATATGTAATTGGTCTCTCCGTACAACTTTCCACCAAGCCAGCTCACCAACCCTCATCCATGTAGTGGTATCGGACTCGGCACTGCTCCTTCCTTTCTGATCTGGTCTTCCCTCTTCATTGGGTTTCTGGCTACTGACTGCTTGTTTCACCTTTGATGTACCGCTGCTCCGTTTTTCTTCTTTGTAGGTTAGTGTCAGCTGATCTCTTCTTTTCCAAATCTTGTGTCTTCTCACTCCCTATTTCTCTGTCTTTTTCTACTTTCTCAGAATAGGTGTGGTCAGACAGTGTTGCTTTTTCTGCCACCTGGTGTGTTTCAGTGCTGCTGGTCTTACTAGCACTTGGGGTTGACTCCTCCTCCTGCTCCTTCTCTTTCTCTGTGTCCTCGTCCTCTTTCTCTGCGTCTACTTCATCCTTCCTGGTCACCTCTGCCATTATTCTGTTGGGTCTGTCATCCTCCTCCTCCTCCGATTCATCATCATCCGTCTCGTTGATGATGATGTAGTCGTCAAGCTCCTCTGCTGCAGACTGTGCTTCCTTGCTTGCTCCATCCATCTTCTGTGATGACTCCTTCCACTCTAACTTCACTTCTTTAAGGCATACATCACACACAAACAGAAGGTTATTGTTATTCAGCATTTTCATATGAGAGTCCCTCACACCCTTCATCACTGCACACCTCACATGTGATCACTCTCTACATCTCTCACAAGGGATTCCCTTACCCCTGTACATCACCCTCTTTCCACATACTCCACAGTCACACCTTGCCATCTTTTCTTCCTTAACAGTCTTCTTCTACACTAACTTCTTGGTGAAAAAAAGGTGGTTGTTTTATCCGTGTCGGCGTGTTGTTGACGTCACTGGCACGTGAAGGCGGCGAAGCGCAAGCAATCACCTGTTGTACCCCATAATCCCGCCTGTCTTTCTTCCTATGCCCAACAAGCGTATCCCTGTCACTACTGGGGCATTTCCTACTCGGAGGAGGAGAGGAAGAGGACTGGGATGAACGCCGAGGCGTTTCGTGAAACTCGTCACGGTCAGACATCTGTACACCATAATAAAACTCGGCCACAAACCGGGGCATAAAACAAAGCAGCGATCCTAAGATTGTGATAGATTTTCACCAAAAAGCTAACAGCGAACTGTAGCGATGAGAAAAGGTGGTGAAATCTAACCAGGTCAACTCCTAGGAGAAGCCGGTGAAAACAGCAGGGAACGCCAACAGCAGGGCGCTGGACGTGTGGACTGCACGAAGGCGAACAGTGAACTGACGTTCTGCGAGCGCTTCGGACATCTCATTTACATGCCTTGGTGATGTCAGTTTAAATGTCTTGAAGTGAAATCACCTCTGTTATGTGCTCAGTACAAAGAAAAGGATCTCTGACTTGGAAGCAATAATTATCCCAAGGAAAATCAGAATAGTATTGCCTCAGGTCCTCCCACTTAGCAGAGTTGAAATGCCAGAAGCACCTTTGCTTAGGCAGATCCTGAGGCTGCACTCATGTAAATAGACTTTTCACTGAATAATTCATACAACTATGTATATATCTATGACTATATAGAATATCTATTTGCATGACTGTCATGTAAATATACTTTTCTCATTATGTTCCTGATGGTCATGTATATACTATGGGCCAGAGGAGAGTGAGGCCAATGTTGGTAAAGGCACCTCCTTCATCTCAATGTGTATGAAAGGTTTCAATCTTAAGGTTTTACTTAAGGTCCAGTTGACTAAGTGGTTGAATGCTCGGCTCGTGACTTGAAGGTTGTGAATTTGACCTTGTGTGACGGCAGCTCGTTGGTGAGAGGTAATACTCTCTTGTTAACCCTAGCACAACTATTAGGTATAAAGGTACCTAGTTGAGGGAGGTTATTTGAACACCTGAATACTGATTCGTGAAGGTTTTGACACAAGGCCTATTAACTACAGGTCAGTTGGCTGGTAGGCTGTTACACTTTTTAGGTTAATTTCTTCTTGTTTCTAATGGCTCATGATATTTAGTTTTTTCTTCTTTGCCTTGTGGTGCGGCTACAATAACATCACCACAGTAATTCCTGCGGTTCATAAAAGGTGACCAAAGGGACAGAACGATTGGTCTGGGAAGCCTCGCCTGTGTATACTCTTCTACAAATAGATGAGGTATAGAGTGTGAAGGGAGAGTATTGTCTCCTTGAACCTTGGTGTGCTGTGCCTTGTACTGGCAACACATATTTACGGGAATAACTGCCTCGTATATAGATGCACTCAATGGATCTCCATTCAACGGATTTCTGATTTAACGTACTCCATATAGACTTCCTGCAGTGACATCACGACCTTCAGCCAGGATGTAAATAGCCGCCATCTTTGTGGACAAGTCACTGTCAAAGTGAAGTTATTTGCATTACAGTCATGTATATAGACACTGTCATAGTGAATAGTTATTTGCATTACAGTTGTGTATATAGACACTACCATAGTGAATAGTTATTTCCATTATGGTCATGTATATAGACATTGTCATAGTGAAGTTATTTGCATTATGGTCGTGTATATAGACACTGTCATAGTAAAATAGTAAATAGTTATTTGCATTATGGTCGTGTATATAGACACCTCATTTGCGATGGGAACAACTTTCAAATTCATTTAAATCACATCAAAATCTACCATAAAAAAATAGGGTTAATATTGAAATTAAGTTAGCATTAGGTTAGCCACGTTATTAATATTTAGCTCAGAGTGTGCAGGAGAGGGAAGTGAATGGTGTGTGTGTGTGTGTTTGTATTGTGGTGGCGTGATCAATGATTGTGTATTTATGTGAACGAGTGTATGGTGCATTTCTATATAATAATATGAGGAAGCCTGTTCTAGTGTGGTATTGTGCATGGAAAGTGTGAGTATATGTAAGAGTAAGTGGTAGTAGGATAGGTTGGGTAGGTTTGCTTGTAAAAATGCCTTCCCATAACCTCCCCATGCCTGGTGTGACATTTGTATGCACAGCAGCTATTTACCATGGTTCAAAATGGTCAATTTTATGCAAGTCTTACGGTGTTTGCTTGTAACTGTACCCCCAATACTGTGGTCGGCTTGCCCACCAAGATGGCAGCCGTTTACATTCTTGATCTGGGTGTGACGTCACGTGCAGGAGCTCTGTACTAGCAGACAGGTGGATAGGATCATTAAAAAAATCCGCTGCCATTATTGTTTTTGAATATGTGATGTCTAGGTTATACCCATACAATAAAATTTTCATAATCATATGAATAAGTAAGGTAAGTGAAACAATAATATTGCTTATATATGTGGTAATCTGTGTACCATATCAAAAACACTGGTGTCTGTCTGTCTCTAAAAATACCAAGCAATGGACAAGTTAATTCGATATTTATTCTGTTTCAACAAGGTTTGAGTATACATAGGCATACATTTCATACACACCATAACCACAGTCTTCCTCTCCACAGCCTTGCCATACCCGCACCACACACCCACCCTGGTCATGTGGCCACTGATGGTGTTGATGAGGACCTACGCGCCGTACGTCACGTTGCCCATCGCTGCCGTGGTCGGCTTTGTGGGGTGAGTGTTGGATGAGGAGGAAGGAAGGAAGGATGAAGTAGTGTTGTTGCATGAGGAGGAAGGAAGGATGGAGTAGTGTTGTTGCATGAGGAGGAAGAAAGAATGGAGTAGTGTTGTTGCACGAGAAGGAAGGATGGAGTAGTGTTGTTGCTCGAGGAGGAAGGAAGGATGGAGTAGTGTTGTTGCTCGAGGAGGAAGGAAGGATGGAGTAGTGTTGTTGCTCGAGGAGGAAGGAAGGAAGGAAGTATGGATTGAGTAGTGTTGTTGCACGAGGAGGAAGAAAGGAAGGAAGGATGGAGTAGTGTTGTTGAACGAGGAAGAAGGAAAGAAGGAAGGAAGAAGTAGTGTTGTGGCTCGAGGAGGAAGGAAGGAAGGATGGAGTATTGTTGTTGCTCGAGGAGGAAGGAAGGAAGGAAGGTAGAAGTAGTGTTGTTGCATGAAGAGGAAGGAAGGAAGGAGTAATGTTGTTGCAAGGGGAGGAAAGATGGAGTAGTGTTGTTGCATGAGGAAGAAGAAGGAAGGAGTATTGTTGTTGCTCGAGGAGGAAGGAAAGAAGGATGGAGTAGTGTTGTTGCTCGAGGAGGAAGGAAGGAATGAAATAGGGGAGTAGTGTTGTTACACGAGGAGGAAGGAAGGAAAGAAGGATTGAGTAGTGCTGTTGAACGAGAAGGAAGGAAGGATGGAGTAGTGTTGTTGCTCGAGGAGGAAGAAGGGAAGGAAGGAAGAAGTAGTGTTGTTGCATGAAGAGGAAGGAAGGAAGGAAGGAAGGAAGGAGTAGTGTTGTTGCACAAGGTGGAAGAAAGGAAGGATGGAGTAGTGTTGTTGCACGAGGAGGAAGGAAGGAAGGAAGGATGGAGTAGTGTTCTTGCTCGAGGAGGAAGGAAGGAAGGAAGGAAGAAGTAGTGTTGTTTCATGAAGAGGAAGGAAGGAAGGAGTAGTGTTGTTGCATGAGCAGGAAGAAAGGATGGAGTAGTGTTGTTGCATTAGGAGGAAGGAAGGATGGAGTAGTCGTTTTGCAACAACACAAAATATTCTGTGTTGATCCTTTGGGGAAAAAAATAATGAAGTACTTACGTAAATTATAAGTAAGAATAATTAGTATGGAAAAAAAGTTATTGAAATAAGGTGCGTGTGAATGAGGGTGAAAATATGCTACCTCTACTACACCTGGCACATCACCATCACCATAGAACACCAAAGTAATACCTAAGTAATGTTGTCCTTAGTGATACTTGGCTTGGGTCAGGAGAGTGTGGAAGGTGTCGAGGCAAATATATCCCAAGGGAGTGTGTTCAAACATTTATCTATTTATTTATTTATTTAATTTTTTTTTTGCCAAGGGGAAACAAAAATAGACAAAAAAAATATAATTTCACTTGTTGCCAGACCCTGAAACATACACTAAAACATTGTTCATCCAACATTCACAACATCCACACATCAGTATTACAGCATAAACAGGGTAAAATAAGATGAATAATATGGAAAATGAGTGAAAACATGATTCAAATATATCTATTTTCTTCCCTTCCCAACACACCTTCATTGGTGAGTTCTGTTATCTTTATAGAAATGAGTGTGCTAAGTTAGGCTCATAATAAATATTCACTATGATAGGATGGACTTATTGGTGTTTTAGTGGTTTTATAAGACTACGGAACAATGGGTTAACTAGGTTGTGCTGTATGTATGTATGTATAATTTATCATCAGTTGTAACCACTTTGTTTTCCTCCACCACCACTAAAGTAAGAAGTTTGTGTGCTTGTAGGTACAACGTGGAGAAACACTTCCGCACTCCACCTCCAAACCGGCCGTCAGTGGAGGAACAGCGGACTAATCGTTTCCTCAAGGAAATGGTGGAAGGCGATGGAGTGGATCAGTCTCCACTCAAGGAGAAGACATTCGTACCAAAGACAATATTTGAACGTAACGTGTCTCCCGGCCTAGTGCAGGATAGGGGAGAGGGGAGGGAGTGAGGCTAGGCAGAGGGGAAGGGAAGGAGTGAAGCAAGTAAGTAAGTATTTTATCACCTTTTGGGGAAAGGAGAGGAAGGGTTGATTTCTTCCTTTGAATGTAGAGAGAAATTATGTGGATTCTCTTCTTAGTGGAAGACGAGATGGTGCTCAGAATGTTATATAATAATAGTGTGGAATGTTGAAGTGAGAAAATATGTATTATATTGTGTGTGTGGGATTAGCTAGTGAAACAGTATATATGACCAAACGTGTGTGTGTGTGTGTGTGTGTGTGTGTGTGTGTGATTTAGTCGTTGCAATAATCAAATGGAAGGACAAAGAGGTAGAGCAGTGCATGAGACCAGGGTAGACAAGGGAATGAGATGATTAAAGCTGGCAAGGATTTGAGTCTATGTGGTGAGTCCTTAGAACCAGTCATCACAAGATGGGGGGTGCCTGTCTGTGCCTTGTATATACGCCTTAAACCTACCTAGGGACGGATGTGTGTAAGGATAAGTTGTACAGAAACACACACTCACACACACACACACACACACACACACACACACACACACACACACACACACACACACACACACACACACACACACACACAGTTATTACCACTACTGTTATCATTATATTAATGATTTTATGAGTAGATTTGAGTGTGATAAATGCAGTTTAAGGTGTTCTAAATGGCTGTGTTAATGCATGGTTGTGGAGATGCTGGGGTTAAGAGTTTTAATAAATAGTTGTGATGACATTACATTTACTTCTCCTGCCTCAAAGCAAACTGTAGCACGTCTCAGTAAACTCATCTTATATCTAGCCTCTACTTTTATTATCATTATTACATCTTTTCTACCTGTTTCCTCAAGGTTGTTCATCAATTTGTATATTGTAATTAAGTCTCTTTCTTTTCTTTCTTTTAGTGTTCTTACATTTCTTTTAATCTTTCTCCATATGTTAGATTGCAAGGGTGTGTGTGTGTGTGTGAATTGAATTGAATTGAATTTGAATTGAATTGAATTGAATTGAATTGAATTTATTCAGTAGCTCAGACTTTATAAAAAGTATGGAGCACAGCTCCTACAGACTATGGCGAGCGAATTCAACATCACAATCAATTTAAATAACAGATCTTTTTTTTACCAAAAAAAAGAAAAAAAAATTATTTATACAAAAATTTACAAGTAAAGAACTGCATCAGAATTACAGATGATTAATAATAAATCAAGAATTACCTAATCAACTCACTACTTATCTAAACATATTCAAAACTGACTTCAAGAACAGAGACAGCTTTTGAATAACCTTCACATTCGTGCTTTGCATTAACATCACATATTTAAAGTAAGACGGCCTATGCGTAAAATACTCTGACAGATACATACCCCTTAGTCTCACAATGTTCCTATCGCTACAGTCAAAGAGAACATGGTATTCATCACCTACAACACCCACGTCACATCTACTGCAAAGTTGCTCTTCTCTACTCGCACCTTGATGTCTACCAACATTAACAGGCAGCTTATTATTAAGAGTTCTCAGCTTTGTGAGCAATATGCGACTGGCCTTCTGTAGTTTTACAATGTAACATTCCATACCGTAATTTAATTTAAACATCCTATAGTTAATACATAATGATTTTGCTGCGAGGTTACTTCGCCAAGTAGCTATCCACTGGTCCCTCAATCTTAACTCTACAGCTTTTTTAACCCAAGTAACATTAGGCACATCTTGTGTTAACCATAACCATGACATACCACATTCATTAAAGATATTTTTGATACAGTCTATCCAAGGCGAAGTGTAAATCCCTGACCTATCTAGATGTAATAAACATTGATACATTATAAAACACAGTTTAGTATCTTTACCTGAAATCATTCTTGCCCAATATCCAATCATTTTACATTTTATGTGAATAATAAGTGGAAACACACCAAGTTCTCCATAAACCATGTCATTACAAGTATATTTGTGAACAGACAATATTTGCTTACAAAATTTTAAGTGCAACAGTTCTACCTCTCTAACAATATAATGTGTGTGTGTGTGTGTGTGTGTGTGTGTGTGTGTGTATTTACCTAGTTGTATTTACCTAGTTGTGGTTTACGGGAGGGGAGTAATCTCATATTGTCCCGTCTTTATATCTTACTTTATCCAACTTGGCTTTAAAGCTGTGTACACTGGTGGCGTTTACAATATCTCCACTTAATTAATTCCAGGTGTTGACCACTCTGTGCGGAAAACTGTACTTCTTGATGTCCCTGATACAACGCTCCTTCTTCAGCCTCTTTCCATGTCCCCTTGTACTTCTGGCCTCCAGATTTAACAACTCTCCATCAATTCTATCCAGGTTGTTCACCATTTTATAAACTCCTATCAAGTCCCCTCTCTCTCTCCTACTCTCAAGGGTAGGAAGTTCCAGTTTCCTCAATCTTTCTTCATATGTGAACTCTCTCAATTCCGGTACCATCTTGGTGGCTGCCCTTTGCACCCTCTTCAATTTTCTAATATTTTTCTTTGTGTGAGGGGACCATACAATACTCCAATCTTGGTCTAATCATAGCGGTAATCAGTTTTCTCATCATATCGGCATCCAAGTACGAAAAAGCCATTTTGATTCTCCTTAGCAGACTACTCACTTCTCCCGTAATTTTATCTATATGCCTATCCGGGATTAAACTCCGTGTAATAGTCACCCCCAAATCCACCTCCTCCTTCGACTTTTTCAAACTAACATTTTTAATTTTGTAATTATAGTTCACTCTCCTTTTGCTTTTGCCAAATTCCATGACTTTGCACTTACTTAAATTGAATTCCATTTGCCACTTTTCACTCCATCTACCAATCTTATCAAGGTCCTCTTGCAATTTCTCACAATCTCTCACATTCCGCACTTTCCTCACCAATTTGGCGTCATCGGCAAACAAGTTGATATGACTGTCGACTCCTTCAACCATGTCATTTACATATATACCAAACATGATCGGTCCCAGCACTGACCCTTGGGGTACTCCACTAGTAACTTTCAACCAGGAAGAATTATTATTCCTTATTACCGTTCTCATTTCCCTCTCATGAAGATAATCCTTCATCCATTCCAACAATCGTCCTCCAATTCCTCCATACCTCCCTATCTTCCATAACAGTCTCTTATGTGGTACCTTGTCAAAGGCCTTCTTCAAATCCAGGTAGATCCCATCCATCCAACCATCTCTCTCTTGTACAACATCTATGACCTTTGAATAAAAAGACAACAAATTTGAGGAACATGACCTCCCTCTCCTGAATCCGAACTGGCATGTTGTCAACACATCATTTCTCTCCAGATATTCCATCCAAGTATTCTTAATAATCATCTCACATATTTTTCCTACTACACTCGTCAAGGACACTGGTCTATAATTCAGTGGATCCTCTCGACTTCCACTCTTGTAAATTGGTACAATATTTGCTCTTTTCCAATCCTTTGGCACTTTTCCCTTCATCAACGACAACCTCACTAGGCTATAAACTTTATCCACCAACTGATTTCTACATTCTTTCAGAATCCAATTTGAAATTCCATCTGGACCAGCCGCCTTATTTACATCCAAATTTTCCATCAATTTCATAACTTCCTCCTGACTTACTTCTATTCCTCTCAACTGGTTTCCGGTCAACTCCTCATCTGCCAAGTCAAAGTCGTCCTCTTCGGTAAATACTGTTTGAAACCTTTCATTCATCACCTCCGCCATTTCTTGTACCTCGTCATATTTTCTTTCACCAACCTTCAATCCAGTTATACCTTCACTTTTCTTCATTTTTCCGTTAATATGTCTATAAAATAATCTTGAGTCACTCCTACATTTTTCCATAATGTCCTTCTCATAATTTTGTTTTTCTGTCCTCAAAATCCTTACACATTCATTTCTAGCTTCCACATAACATCTCCATGCAGTTTCCGTCTCTATTTTCCTCCATCTATTCCATTCACTCACCTTGCACTTTCTAGCCCTGTCACACTTAACATTGTACCATTCTTTACCCTTTTTCAAATTTATTCTCCCTCTTGGAACATACCTGTCCACTGCAATATTGTATATCTTGACAAACTCATCCCATTTCACCTGTACATTATCTGCTTCCTCAAAACAACTCCAATATACACTTTCAAAGTATTTCCTCATTTCTACGAAGTTTGCTTTGTAATATCTATATCTTTCCACTTTGTACTCCTCATTTGTCCTTAAAGATTCTATACTGAGACCTATTTCAATTAGCACATGATCACTTTTGCCTACAGGGCATTCATAATTTATTGTTCCTATAGCTTCTGCATCACTGGTAAACAGCAAATCCAATCTTGATGCCTTTTCCCCTTCCCTGAATCTCGTTTCGCAGTCAATCCATTGAATCATTAGGTTTTCCTCAGCCCAATTTACGAGTTTACTACTCCATGAATTTTCTCCTCCTTGAAAAGTCTTGTCTTCCCAATTGATTTCCTTGCAATTAAAGTCTCCCACCACAAGTACGTTCTTTTCTTGTGATACTATCCTGTCCATCTTACTTATTGTATCCTCCAACATTCTCTCATGATCATCTCTTGACCAAGCATTTGTCAAACTCCCACATATGTTGTTAATTTTCCCTTACTATTATTTACAACAACTCTTATGACCTCTGACTTATTCTTGCTTATTTCCACTCTTTCCACTTTGACACCTTTTTCCGTCAATATCATCACTCCACCACCTTCTTTGCCATCTCTGTTTTTCATCCATACCTCATACTTATTTTTTCCAATATCTGGTAATGGCCACTTAGTTTCGCATAATATTAACACATCAGGCTTTGCTCTTTCAAGATACTCATCAACCTCTGCCCTTTTTGACATCAGTCCATTAACATTGGTATAACATATTTTTCTTACTTCCTGATATATTTCTTCGTTAACCTCAGGTCTCTGACCTTCCAGTAGAACTGTTTCTTCTCTTCTTCTGTCCTCTCCTCGTTTTTTTGTTTTGCCTCTATGACTAAATCCTTTAATTGCTTTCTCTCTTCCTCGTTCAAATCCTTATTAATCCATATACCTTTAAATTCCTCCTTTCCAGCTATTTTCCAGGATCCGTTTATCACCTCTTCAGCCTGAACCTGCGTAGCAAACTTTATCCTTAAAGGTCTATCTTTTCCTTCTTCAAATTTTCCAATTCTATAAAATTCTTCAATCAAGTTCACCGCTTGGCCTGGCTCCTCTGTAACTTCTGTCAATATTTGATGTATTCCCTCCTTCTCCTTTTCTTCTCTGTCCAGTCTACTCACTATTTTTTCTTCCTTAACACCAAAGATTACTACACACTTTATCTTGTCTACCGTATCTCTTACTAGTTTCTGTTTTTCCTTAATTACACTAATCACTTTCTCCTTTATTCCCTGCTCTTTTTCCTTTTGTTGATCTATTATCTTCCTCAGAGATTCTCCCTTCACTTCATTCTCTTTGATCCATTCAGATTGCTTCTTTTCGAGGGTCCTAACTGACAAGTTAACTTCCTCATTTATCTTCTTGACTTGTGTCATCTCCATATTGAGTTGGCTATTGAGGTTCTTATTTTCTTCTTTTAGTATACCATTTACTTCCTTCATTACTTTCAACTCTTCCTTAACTTCTATTAACTCCTTCGTGACTTTCTTCTGCTCACCCTTGACAGACTCCAGTTCTCCTTTGAAAGATTCGCATATGGTCCTCATATTCTCTACCACTTCCTCCAATTGTTGTATCTTTCTCATCTGTAATCTGTAATTCAACTTTCTGCCATCCTCCACATCCTCCTTCCTAAAACCCTCAAACCTTGGTGTCAATCCAGTCGGGGTTACACCACCATCACCCTCCGCCATCTTGCCAACAGAATGTAAACAAACCGCCCCAGTGTACACTTTTCAATTTAGGCACTAAAAATTCATTTAATCTGGCACTATTTTGCTCCCCTCCCTTGACCAACTTGCTAGGTAGTCCTGATGTGGCCGTAATTCACTCCTCCATGTGATGTGTTGCAGCTCTATAGCCTCCAGTCAGGAGCGGGTTCAGACACCTCCCTCTACGAATGCTCACCAGTGTGTGTGTGTGTGTGTGTGTGTGTGTGTATGTGGGCCAGAGGGTGTATATGCATGTGTGCCAGGGTGTGTGTGTGTATATGGGCCTAGTGTATGTAGATATGTATGCCTAGTGTGTGTGTGTGTGTGTATTTATGTGTGCCAGGAAATGTGTGTATGTATGTATGTGTCCCTAGTGTGTGCATTTATATGTGTCTAGTGTGTGTATGTATGTATGTGTGCCTAGTGTGTGTATGTATATGTGCCTAGTGTGTGTATGTATGTGTGCCTAGTGTGTGTATGTATATGTGCCTAGTGTGTGTATGTATGTGTAATGTACCTATGTGCGTATGAGTGTGTTGGTGTGGGCGCGAGTATAACGAGGATGTTAACTACGACTGTTACCGGTGTGTGTGTGTGTGTGTGTTAACGATGGTTTTGGTTTTTGGGTATTTTTACTGTATGGTTAGTTGCTATGATGACGTCAGCAGAGAGGTGAAGTGAGGGGTAGACGAGAGGGTCGAGGAGCTTTTTTGTGTCTGACTGGCAAGCCGCCCAGACGTCTGCTGCCTCTGTACGTTTAGCAGCAATAAAGCACACCGGAGCACCTATATTTCATTAATTGCCACAAGCTATCTAGGCACCATGGACAAGACCGCGAAGGTAAAGACAAGCCCATCTGATGTCGCAGCTGCAGCGGCATCGCCTGCTTCAACACCGTTCGACGTTCGGCTAATTCCGGAGTACGATGGTACGGCGGACGTCGTGGAATGGGTGATGAGGGCCGAGATGTTGTGTAAGCTCCGGGGCGTCGCCTTCGAGTCTGTCCTGCCGCTGCGTCTCACTGGTGGTGCTTTCGCTGTGTGGTTGCAGCTGCCTGACTCCGACCGCTGCTCGTCGACAGCCGTACGCAGCGCCTTGTATGCGGCGTTCGCCCTAGATCAGTACGCAGCGTATGAGGCATTCGGTGCACGCCGCCTTGGGCCGAGTGAGTCGGCCGACGTCTACCTGGCTGACCTCCGGCGGCTGTCCGCCTTGTTTGGGGGAATCCCCGAACGTGCCCTGGCGTGTGCATTTGTGGCTGGACTGCCAAAGGACGTTCGACGGACCATCCGCGCCGACTGCAGGGCAGAAGACCTCGACCTGGCTAGTGTACTGGCTCGGGTTCGCGCTGTACTTACTGACGAGCGTGTGGCCGCTGGGGCTGTATCATCACAGGCTCACGATCCAGCGACGCCAAAGGACCAGAAGCCATCGCCACCGCGAGATAGGCTGCACGAGCAACAATTGAGGGGAACGAGGCGCCTTCGTCGGTGCTGGGACTGCGGACAGCCGGGGCATCTTGCAGCAACTTGCCCACGGACGGGAAACGGCGTCGGAGGGGACGCGTCGGCGCCAGCGTCCTCTTCCGGAAACCAGTAAGTGGCTCTCTGCCGGTGGTGCAGCTGCTTGTCAACGGTCGGTGGTGTCAGGTTCTGATAGACACCGGCTGCACAGACACCATCGTACATGTTCCGTGCTGCACGGACTGGCAACCTCGGACGACCACCATAACTACCATCAGTGGAGACTCGTTCCAGTGCACCGGAGTCGGTAAGGTAACTGTGGAGACTTCTACCGGCCTGTGTGCCCAAATGCAAGCACTCGTGGTGAGCGAGCCGCCCCTGGGCGTGGACGTAGTGCTTGGCATCGCAGGCATCGAGGCACTTGGTGGAGTCGTCGTGAAGTCTACGTCTGATGTCCAATTCTGCGGCGCTGGGCAGCGGCAGCTGCGTAGACCCGCGACCCAGGTGCCGTTGGAGGTGGACGCACCTGACTTCAAGGTGCGGTTCAACACAGCCCATCGGTCGTGGACTGTGACTTGGAAGTGGACGAACGGAGCAGCGCCTGACTGCCTATACAACACTGTGGCGCAATACAACGTGTCCCCGTCCATGCGTCAGGAGTTCAGCCAGGAACTGGAGTCGTGGATCGAGAAAGGCTGGCTGGTGCCTTACAACGAGCAGCAGCACGGGGCGCCACGAGGGCTTATACCGCTCATGGCAGTGCGGCAGAACAATGGCGGTAAAGTGCGGCCTGTGCTCGACTACCGCGAGCTCAATGACCACGTAACTGCCTTCACCGCCGACAATGATGTGTGTGCTGATCAGCTGCGCAAGTGGCGCCGTCATGGAGTGAACGTGGCCGTTCTCGACCTCCGCAAGGCCTATCTGCAGGTGCGTGTTGACCGACAGTTGTGGCCGTTTCAGACAGTGATGGTGCGAGGCCAACGGTACTGCCTGACGCGCCTCGGGTTCGGCCTTAACATCGCTCCGCAGGTCATGAAGGCAGTCGTTAAGACCATCCTGGCGCAGGACCCCAAGATCGAGAGTGCAGTTCTGCCATACGTTGATGACTTGCTTGTGAACGAGGATCTGGTCAGTGCGGAACAGGTCGCTGCGCATTTTGCTGCCTTCGGACTGGAGTGTAAACAGCCGGCCTGTGCAGCTGACGGAGCATGGCTGCTGGGGCTGCGTGTGCAGCCAGTGAACGGGCAGCTGCAGTGGACACGAGACAACCCAGTCGACTCACCACCAACACGAGTGACCAGTCGCACTGTGTTCGCGTGGTGCGGACGGTTGGTCGCGCATTTACCAGTGGGTGGGTGGCTGCGGCTGGCTGTAGCATGGCTGAAGCGACGGGTGAACACAGCAACTCGTGGCTGGGACGACGTCGTGGAGGACGACTCACTGCGAAAGCAGATGGTGTGCGTGGCGACGCGGCTGGCCAAAGAAGATCCGTGTCGTGGTCTGTGGTGCGTGCACGGAGACAGGGCAGTAGTGTGGACGGACGCCAGCTCTCTCGCTGCCGGAGTCATTGTGGAGACGCCATCAAGGATGCATGCTGGCTGCGACGGGACGAGAGCTCTCACATCAATATGGCTGAACTGGACGCAGCAGTTCGCAGCATCAACCTGGCCATTGCATGGGGCATGCAGGCCATTGAGCTGCGGACGGACTCTGCAACGGTCCACCGCTGGATTGATGATGCACTGAGTGGTCGTGCACGGCTTCGCACCAAGGCGCACGGAGAGATGCTGATTCGCCGCCGCGTCGACGTCATCCGCCAGCTGGTGACTGAGCTGTAGTTGGTCGTGTGTGTGACGCTCGTTCGGTCCAAGGAAAACCACGCAGACACCCTCACGCGAGTCTCGGAAGAATGGCTGCGGAGCGACAAGGACGACAAGTAGCAAGCGCAGCAGCAATTGGCGCAGTGACGAGTGTCGCCGACGTCCACATACACGCTGGCCACCCTGGCATCCGACGCACACTCTTCTTCGCACGACGTGAAATCTCTTGTGCAGTGACGCGGGCCGAGGCGCGAGAGGCTGTGAGGCAGTGTGAAGAGTGCCGCATGATTGACCCGGCGCCTGTGAAGTGGCAGCGAGGGTCATTGAATGTAGCAGAAACGTGGTGGCGCTTGGCTATAGACATCACGCATTATCTCGGTCGCGCCTACCTGTCTCTCGTCGACTACGGGCCATCTCGGTTCTGCATGTGGCAACAGTTGCACCGGCCAGACGCAGACAACGTTGTCGATCACCTGGAACAAGTGTTCTACGAGTGACGAGCGCCAGTCGAACTGCTTAGCGACAACGACACAGTCTTCCGAGGGCGGCGATTCACAGCCTTTGCAGCAAGCTGGGGTGTGTCGCCGCGCTTCAGAGCGGCATAGGCACCATCTGGCAATGGCATTGTGGAGAGGAACCACCGCACAGTGAAGGTGATCGCCGCGAGGAAACGCTGCTCCATTGCTGAGGCTGTTCATCTGTACAACGTGACGCCCCGGGACGGAACGACGGCAACAGAGGTTCCTGCGTGTGGCATATACCGCTACGAGGTGTGAGACTGCGTGCGGCGAGAGCAAGAACAACGTGCCGCTGATGCCGCGCCTGATGCTGACGAGAGTGAGGACTACGCAACGGGGGATGTCGTGTGGATCCGGGAACGAGGTGAGCGTTGCACGGCAGCATCGCGACCAAGCGTAGTCACCGGGGTGAACTCTCCGCAAGTGGTGGAAGTTGACGGCGTCCCGCAGCACGTGAGGGACTTGAGGCACCACAACCGCGCCTCGTCGGATTATGCCAGCCTGCCAGACGTGCCCGAAGTCGACGACGACCCTTCGCTGTACATCGACGCACTGGTGCAGCAGCAGCCACGGCCGCAGGATGAGCAGACTCCTCAGCAGCAGGAACGGGTAGCTGGCCCCGATGCTGGGGCGACGCTACAAGAGGCCGTGCTTCGGAGGGGTACACGTGTGCGGCGCCCACCGGAACGTTATTGTTGTGATCATGAAGATCAGGGAGGGGTGTAATGTACCTATGTGCGTATGAGTGTGTTGGTGTGGGCGCGAGTATAACGAGGATGTTAACTACGACTGTTACCGGTGTGTGTGTGTGTGTGTGTGTGTTAACGATGGTTTTGGTGTTTGGGTATTTTTTCTGTATGGTTAGTTGCTATGATGACGTCAGCAGAGAGGTGAAGTGAGGGGTAGACGAGAGGGTCGGGGAGCTTTTTTGTGTCTGACTGGCAAGCCGCCCAGACATCTGCTGCCTCTGTACGTTTAGCAGCAATAAAGCACACCGGAGCACCTATGTTTCAATAATTGCCACAGTATGTGTGCCTAATGTGTGTATATATGTGTGCCTAGTGTGTATATGTATATGTGCCTAGTGTGTGTATGTATGTGTGCCTAATGTGTGTATGTATGTGTGCCTAGTGTGTGTATGTATGTGTGCCTAGTGTGTGTATGTATGAGTCCCTAGTGTGTGTTTGTATGAGTCCCTAGTGTGTGTATGTATGTGTGCCTAGTGTGTGTATGTATGAGTCCCTAGTGTGTGTATGTATGAGTCCCTAGTGTGTGTATGTATGTGTGCCTAGTGTGTGTTTGTATGTATGTGTGTCTAGTGTGTGTATGTATGTGTTCCTAGTGTGTATGTATTTGTGACTAATGTATGTATGTATTTGTTCTTAGTGTGTGTATGTATGTGTGTCAGGGTGTGTGTATGTATGTGTGCCTAGTGTGTGTATGTAGGTGTTCCTAGTGTGTATGTATGTGTACCTAGTGTGTGTATGTATGTGTTCCTAGTACGTGTATGTATGTGTGCCTAGTGTGTGTATGTATGAGTCCCTAGTGTGTGTATGTATGAGTCCCTAGTGTGTGTATGTATGTGTGCCTAGTGTGTGTATGTATGTGTGCCTAATGTGTGTATGTGTACCGAGTGAAACTGGCCAACTATCATTACGGTGATTCCTTTACGGAATCACAGGTTAAATCCTCGTATTCTTAACACTCGTTCAACAGTTAAACACCTTGTTATCGTTAGAGTAGGGACAACTAGATATGAGGGATGATGGGAAAACTCGTGACGTCACTGAAAGCAAGTGGTATATATACCGGTCTGGACTGGAGGTCAGTGACTAGCAGAGCTGGGCAGTTGCGTCACCAGTTGCGCCATTGCGTCGACGACGGAACGACCATTTCATCGACGCTTAACGCAATGACGCTAAAGTTAAAAAAGCGTCGTGATGACGCTGGCGCAAATACATTGTCGCAAATAAAATTTTGCGTCATTTTCCCCAGCTCTGCCGTTGTGGAACGCATCTTCTCTACTGCCGGAGACATAATAAGACCCAAGAGGTCCTCCTTGACTGCCAATAACTTCGAGGAGCTTGTGTTCATGAAGGGGAACATGGACCTCTTGTAGTTTAAGTTTGTACTAGTGTGATACTATGGTTATGATACAGTAACAAAAATGAAATTAATCAACTAACTAAACTAAGTAACTAATAAGTATAATAAAATAAAAATAGATCAGGCTGAGTTTTACTTTTAATTGAATAATCCAAATAATATCAAAAACAAATTAATAAATTATTAAAATAAATCAACTATAAATAAAAAATCAATTGAATTATGAAATATATATTTTATAGTATTTTCTATCATATATATAAATGATGTTTCACGTAAATTAGATTCATTAGTTAAGATTACCGTATCCGCCAGCGACGCAATGTTGCAATAACGCGAAAAAAAAAGACGCAACTTTTTGGAGAAAAAAAACGACGGATTGACGCCGACGTAACGCCCCTCCGGCAATGACGGATTAATGTTGACGCAATGCCCCCAAACGAGTGACACGCCCAGCTCTGGTGACTAGTGTTCTCGACTCCGCTCCAGTCAGCTCCCGAGAGGATCAGCAAACGACTTTCTTCTACCGTCAGGCTTCTGACGGAGTGCCGAAGACTGCCTGGGTAATCTGGCCTGTAAGCTGTGGACGACAGGACAAGGATGGTGACACGCAAACATTATTGCCGTGAGTGTGTTTTGGCTAGTTTCCATCAGTTCCCCTCACTTAACGTAGGTAGGGTTTTAGCTAGTAATATTTTCATTTGTATCTATATGTTTGTGTATTTTTGTGCAGTGTAAAGTGTCGTGTGTGGTAGGATAAGTTGTGGTAAGAGCACCACCACAGATATAGCGAATACATTTCTTATTTTATTATTAATTAAAATCTGTTCATTTATCGACTTGATTCTTTTCTTTTCTCTCTCATCGGCCCCAGGGAAAGACCCTAATAGTAGTAATATTGATAGTGGTGGTAGTGAAGACAGTGTCGATGCCCAAGTGGTGTCGTGGTGGCAGCATAGAAAGTAACATTTACCTACGGTACAGTGGTGGTAACACTGACCCTCGGTACAGTGGTTGCAGCGGTGTAGATGCAAATTACGCATCAGCCCACATTGTCCAGAGGACGCTACGCAGTACCTCGTGTGCTAGTTAAGTAGGTAATTTGACCCCCCCTCCAGTTAATTTTTTTTCTCTCTTACAGAGTAGTGATTAGTGATGGGTGATTAGGATAAGTACGTAGTGTTAATAGTGATACATTGTTTTCTTATTTTTAAGTGTTAGTGATAGTGTTAGACCTAAAGCGCTCAAAGTCTCCTCTGCGGGCATATGACCCCAGATTGTTAAGTGAGTCGCGGTCCTTGGATCGCCGAGCGCCCTTTCCCCCATTGCACCAGCGTGGGTGCTGTTTGATCAATTTAAACGGGGTGTAGATATGTTTTTGTTCGTATTATTTTTTTAACTTTGGATAATGGTGATTAAGATCAGATTTACGGGTTAGACTTGAAAGAAAGGAAGGGGATTGCATTTTCTTAGGTTATGTGGATTCACACCACCATTTAAAGAGTAATTATGACTTCTAAGATGGAATCCTTTACTAGTCCAAACAGAAGAAAGATAACCCCTTGCTCGATTCGTTGGTGGTGCCCACGGTAATGAAACGGAAAGCCCATACTATGTTTTTTTTAATTGAAACGTCAGATGAGTGTGACGCGGTAGTTAGGGATATTAGCTTATACGTGAGGGCAACTACGGTGGTGCCAAATACACACTCCTCCACTTCGAGGGTGGACGAGGCAGTCACTACTACAACCATCATTACAACCACCACCTCACTGTCAACGGCGACACAATCCACCGTGCCGCGGACAAGTTAACACTAGTTGTGGGTGATGGAGGTTCTATAGTCGACCTAAGCGAGATCGTGTTTCCTTCCGAAGATGAGTATGACACGGAGGAACCATGCAGAGTCCGAAGGCCTGTGAGGAGTTCCTAGAGGATTGTTGAGAGGGAGAAATGGTAGTAAGTAGACCCCTGGATGGTTAAAAGAAAGGTTACTGCCTATAAAAACTCTTTTGCAGCGGCGAGGAGATGCCGAGCTGGTAAACTGGTCCCGCAGCTGAAGCAGAGATCACCGCAGTCCTGGGGGCTCTGTAGTGCCCAGGTAAAGGACTGGAAGTTCACCCCCCGCGGATGAAGGCTTTGGTGAGACCCCGTCGAGGATCACCACCCTGCTCAGTTTGCCAGGACTGGTTGGGAGTTGGGTTCACCTATTCCGACCAGGAGGTCGAGTCACGTCTGACTCAGAAGTCTTGCCCAAGACAAGAAGAAAGAAGAGAGAAAAAGATTGGAAACGTGGACACCCGAAAATACGAAAGAAGACCGGTTCCGTCAAGTGTTGACTATTGTAAACCTTCATGATCTTACGTGTGAGAATACGAGGATTTTTTTTTTTTAAAGAGGAAAGCCTGTATTGAGTGCAACTGGCCAACTATCATTACGGTGATACCTTTACGGAATCACAGGTTAAATCCTCGTATTCTTAACACTCGTTCAACAGTTAAACACCTTGTTATCGTTAGAGTAGGGACAACTAGATATGAGGGATGATGGAAAAACTCGTGACGTCACTGAAAGCGAGTGGTATATATACCGGCCTGGACTGGAGGTCAGTGACTAGTGTTCTCGACTCCGCTCCAGTCACCTCCCGAGAGGATCAGCAAACGACTGTCTTCTACCGTCAGGCTTCTGACGGAGTGCCGAAGACTGCCTGGGTAATCTGGCCTGTAAGCTGTGGACGACAGGACAAGGACGGTGACACGCAAACATTATTGCCGTGAGTGTGTTTTGGCTAGTTTCCATCAGTTCCCCTCACTTAATGTAGGTAGGGTTTTAACTAGTAATATTTTCATTTGTATCTATATGTTTGTGTATTTTTGTGCAGTGTAAAGTGTCGTGTGTGGTATGATAAGTTGTGGTAAGAGCACCACCACAGATATAGCGAGTACATTTCTTATTTTATTATTAATTAAAATCTGTTCATTTATCGACTTGATTCTTTTCTTTTCTCTCTCATCGGCCCCAGGGAAAGGCCCTAATAGTAGTAATATTGATAGTGGTGGTAGTGAAGACAGTGTCGATGCCCAAGTGGTGTCGTGGTGGCAGCATAGAAAGTAACATTTACCTACGGTATAGTGGTGGTAACACTGGCCCTCGGTACATATGTATGAGTCCCTAGTGTGTGTATCTATGAGTCCCTAGTGTGTGTATGTATGTGTGCCTATTGTGTGTATGTACGAGTCCCTAGTGTGTGTATGTATGAGTCCCTAGTGTGTGTATGTATGAGTCCCTAG
Source organism: Cancer borealis (assembly GCA_036785275.1). Lineage (NCBI taxonomy): Eukaryota > Metazoa > Arthropoda > Malacostraca > Decapoda > Cancridae > Cancer > Cancer borealis. The sequence continues at coordinate 248,487 of JAXIVD010000034.1, read as the reverse complement.
TGTGTGTATGTATGTGTGCCTAGTGTGTTTGTATGTATGTGTGCCTAGTATATATATGTATGTGTTCCTAGTGTGTATGTATTTGTGACTAGTGTGTGTATGTATTTGTGCCTAGTGTGTGTATGTATGTGTGTCAGGGTGTGTGTATGTATGTGTGCCTAGTGTGTGTATGTATGTGTGTGTTTGTGTATGTATGTATGTATGCCTAATTTGTGTATGTATGTATGCTAGGGTGTGTGTGTATGTGTATGTATGTATGCCAGGGTGTGTGTGTGTGTGTGTGTGTGCTAAGTATGGGTATATATGTGTGCCAGGGTGTGTGTGTGTGTGCTAAGTATGGGTATATATGTGTGCCAGGGTGTGTGTGTGTGTGCCTAGTGTAAGTATATATGTGTATGTGTGTATGTATGTATGTGTGTCAGGGTGTGTGTGTATATGTATATGTGCCAGGATATGTATGTGTGCCTAGTGTGTGTATGTATGTGTGCCAGGGTATGTGTATTTATGTGTGCCAGGGTGTGTATGTATGTGTGTCAGGGTGTGTACGTATGTGTGCCTAGTGTGTGTATGTATGTGTGCCTAGTGTGTATATGTATGTGTGCCAGGGTGTGTGTGTGTGCTTAGTGTATGTATGTATGACACAGTAATCTTATCCACAACCAGAGAGAATATGATTCGTAAAATCAGACTTATGAATCAATTTTGTGTATCACATGGGATGGAAATCAATGAAAGTAAAACTAAATTTTTTGTCGTGAGCGGGAATGAAGCAGACAAGGAGGCCATGCACGTCGATGATGTAATTGTTGATTCGTGTGACCACTATGTGTACTTGGGCAGCCCTTTTGCTGCTGACGGGTTGCCGAGCACTGCCATCAAATTGCACGCACAGTACAAAATGTGTCATGCACTTAAGTTTGTTTCATTTATAGATAAGAATAATGATGTTCCATTTTCTGTGAAGTGTAAAATCTTTGAGGCCGCTTTCGTTTCAACAATTTTTTATGGATGCAAGTCCTGGTTCAATGGCGACACGAGACCTGTCATGTGTGCATGTGACACAGTGATTCACATAGTGGGCCTGCATTCTGGCTGGGGGGGTCTGTGATTGGCCGCCAGCAAGGACCAATCACAGATGTCCCAGCATTAGTATGTAAGTTTGTGTGTTATATGTAGAGTATGTTTGTTTGTGTGTGTGTTTCAACTTCACGTATCCGTTGTGTAGTAACTAGATGCTTGTCATTGGTCTGTTGTAGTAACCAATCACAGGCCAGGGACAAATCTTCTGTAGTACATATAGAAGCCAAAGAAACTCTTTACTGCCTTCATTGTCTTCGGAATCCGCCACTCCTTAACTGCAGCCACCTTTTGCGGGTTTGCCTTCACCCCTTCTTGTCTGATAATATGCCTCCAAAACAGCATAAACAGAAATAGAGAAGGGTTAGATTGAGAAAGTGAAAAAGTGAGATAGACAAAACAGTGAAAGATGTGGGATTGAGTAAGTGGAAGACAACCAAAGAAGACTTTGGAATGGTACAGAGAGAAAGAGGTCCCAATGTATGTAAGGTGGTATGATGGAAACCTGGGTGGTGATCTTCTCTTCCAAACTAGGGCACAGTGTATGGATGTGACTGCAAGGAACTACAGGTAACAGATGGTCAGAGTCCCGCAGCAAAGTGTGCCAGATGTGTCACATGGGAGGATGAGACGGTAGAGCATGTGGTAATGGAATGTGAGAAGTATGACCGTGACAGAATGGAAATGATGTGTGTGATTTTAACAAATAAATAAAGTGATTGAAAGAACTGGAAGGGAATGGATGGTGTTGTTGCACGAACTGTGTGGGGAGAGGAGACGAGTACAAGGATGATTGATGCAGTGAAAGAGTTTCTGGGAACTAAGACGTGTAATTAGAGTATTGTACTGAGAATATCTCAGTATGGCCTATTTGATTAGGTTTTCTTTAATTACAGAAATTAGTTGAGATTGTAATTTCTTATGTCTTGCATTGTACATTATATCTAATTTGTACTGTTTACTGAAGTTAACATGTGATGTATTTCGTTTCCCCTATTTGCAATTGCCGTTGCTTTTGTGTGAAGTTTGTGACGTGGGAGATTGCGCATGTCATTGTTCTTGTGTGAAGTTTGTGACGTGGGAGCTGGGTGACGTGGCTAGGGTGGACCTGTTGTCCGTTTGGTTAACCGGCTGCCTTTCATTTCACTTGGGGAGGTCTGTGCAGTGAGGTACTGGCGTTGGATTGTGGGCTCTTTGGATACCAGCTCCGCGTCCCTGCTGTAAGGGAACTAGCACGGGTGTGCTGTTGCAAGAATTACAATGACCAGGTGTTGGGCAGGGATTTGGGTGAGTTACTAAGCATTATGAGCTAATTTAGTGAAGTGTAACATTTTCATCAATCTCACTTTTTAGGTCTAGGGTAGGTTGTTACCACTTATAATGCAGTTGCCATGTGTACTTTTGTGATGTGGTGAGTTGTGGGTTTATATAGACGTTGTGTTACAGTGCTTGTGACCCTGCTGTGGTATACGTGGTCCTGTCCCTGGATTGTTGTGCAGGGGTTCACCTAGGCGCTGATAGGGGAGGCACTGTGTGAGTTGCTAAATTTAATCATGTATTGGTTGTTAGCAGGGATTGAGATTCGTAAATATTGTGTTGTATATTGTAACCATAGGGCATTGATTTGGGGTTATGTTCTGAGTGCTACGGTGAGGAGCAGGATGTGTGTATGAGATGTACCCTTATTAACAGGTTGGACCGATAGTAAAGAGAGTTACTTCCGGTGCTGTCTTATTCACGCCCTGGTGATACAAGTATGCATCTTTTTTTCCCCCTCACAGGAGCTGCCAATACAAAGGCCTGACTTGAGGGAAACAAGCCATGGTGGAATGAAGATATTAGGGATGCAAGAAAGGCTGAGGGTGAATATCAGAGCGTATGGATAACATATATGAAGCAGCAATGATTAACGAAGCAAAAGATAAGATATGCGAAAGTGCAGTGAAAGAAATGCTATTCAAGCCTTGAGGGAGAAGGGAATGGAAGGAGGGCATGAGTGGTATAGGTTCATGAGAATGGAAAGCATGACAGACTGTGAAAACAATGAAAGCCTGAAAGTGAATGGTGAATGCATTATAGATAAGAATGAAATCAGGGAGTCGATTAAAGAGTTTTGGGAGGACATAGATGTAGGTGAGGTATTGAAAGTGAGAGAAGGGTGCTTGACACTGGAAAGGAAGGATGTGAATGAGTTGAGTGAAAGGAGGAGCAGGGAGGAGGGTGAAAAATGTGTGAAAGGACAGAAGAATAGTAAGGCAGCAGAACCAGATGATATCTCATATGAATTTTATACGAATGGTGGTGAGGTGGTGATTGATAGGATGACTGAGTTATTTAACCAAGTGTGGGAAGAAGAGAGGGTGCCAAAAATGTGGAATGAATGTAGAGTGACTACTTCATAAGGGAGGATACAAGAGTAAGAATAAGTTGAAGAATTATAGGCCAATTGTCCTTGTGAACACAGTAGGCAAAGTCTTTTGTTCTGTGTTGAATGAGAGATTGTGTAAATGGATTGAGAGAGTAGGAGTACCGGGTGAAGAGCAGAATGGTTTCCGAGTGGACAGAAGAGCAGAAAATAATGTATTTGTTGTGAATGAAATTATTGAAAGGAAAAAGAATGATGGAGGTCAGCTGTATTTAGGTTTTCTAGATATAGAAAAAGTTTACGACAGGATAAATAAAGAAATGCTTTGCAGAATTTTAGAAAAGGTTGGGCTAAGTGAAGAAATAGTTTAAATTGTCAGGATTGTAAATTGTAAATTGTAATGTGAGGAGAAAAAAATGGGCCAGGCAACAAAGGCCATATGGCACTATTGGGGTAGTAGGGTTAGATAGTAGGGCTAGGTGGGGGATAGGATCGGGTAGGGGTTAGATTAGATGTAGGACGTTAGCGGTACGAAGAAAGGATATAAGGGCAGGGAGGGAAAAGGAAGGGGACTCAGCGAGGATGTCAGCAAGACAGGGGGCACGAGACAGGGAGGAAAGGTGAGGGAAGGCTGCAAGATGAGGGGCTGCGAAGGCAGGAGATGAGGAAGAGAAGAAAGGACGCCACAAGATGGGCAGACGGGGGGAGGGGAACGGGACATCAGGTAAGAATGGGTGAATCTGGTGTGGCCAATTCGTAAGTGGGCCAGGGCAGTCTCCCAGCGTCTAGTAGGATGAGATGGGTAGGACCAAGGGGAAACAGAGGGCTTGACAGCGCGAAGTTTATTAGAGGTAAGGGTGGACCAGAAAGATTGCCAGCGGGTATAAAGGAAATTCCGAAAAACTGGTAAATAATCAGAAACAGGAAGGGAGGGAGTGCAAAAGGTAGGAAGGGTGAGGGCGTCATGTACCAAAGAGTCAACAGCATCGTTACCAGGGATTCCAACATGACTGGTGTCATGCCCCCCAACTCCAACAACAAACTTTTCCTTCTTCTCTCGTTCTTGACGTTACACTTTAAAGGCAAATTAATTTAAAATGAATGAGGAGGAAACTTAATTACCAGGTTCTAAGGGGGGTTTCAGAAATAAAGTTAAAAAAAAAACACAAGTAAACAAACTACACTAGATTTATTTACAAGTTAATATTTATATACACAACGGAAATTTAATTCAAAAGATGATCTGTCTACCAGAAGGGTAGTTAATTACATTGAAAGTAATTAATTAAAAAGAGAAACAAATACAAAAATACAAAAATACACAAGATCACGAGATTCTACAATAAACCACAACAACACAAACACAAAACAAATAAACACCAAACACACAAACACCAAACACACAAACACCAAACCCCTAAGTTAATTGATTGAGACACAGGTCGGGAAATATAAACACAACCAATAACACAAACACAAAAACCCAACACATAAACCAAACACAAAACAAACACACACAAAGAAATAAATATTATAATTGGAGAGAGAGAGACGAGCCAGAGTTAAAATACTCAAATACCCAAACTTATTTCACTCCCTTACGTTACTAAAACAATCCCCCCTCTCAAACAAGGGAAGAAAAAAAGATGATGGGTAATTAAAAATGCGCGAAGCAACCCCAAACAAATACCCACATCAAAACCCAGTAACGTAAGAAGAAAAGTTAACGGTAAAACACACAACACCGGCTTCACTCTCAATCTCCAATTAAAACGAAATAATACTCACGCCATACCTCCGACACAACCTGTACTCTCTGCTCGGTGACCTGAAATATACTGTGTGTCGGCGCTGGGTCATCCGGCCTTATATAGGGGGGGACGACTCACCCCCACGCTTACCCAGTACCCGTGGTGTGAAATAAACACTATACAAAGAAATCTACCCTATAACTTATCTAACGCAACATTATCTTTACGTTAAAACATAGCAGATGAAAATACAAATATATAGCCGAAATTACAACACGCTCGCTCTCTTAACAACAATGTTAGAGCTAAAAAGTATAGAACGGGTTGTAACGCTATATAACCTATCCTTAAAATTACAATAAAAATATAATAACCTTAAATTAAAATAGCAGTTCCCAAAATAAAACATAATAGTGGACATATACAACTTTCTTCATCTCCATCGCGTCACAGACGATGCATGAGATAATCACTGCATTCACCGTTTCACATCTCCTTCTTCAAATTTATACAAAACAATTTAACAGCATATTTATAAAACTAAGCTTAACCTAACAAAATTAACAAAATATATGTACCCTCTCCATGCAACACTGTTTCCTCTACAAGATGTGGTTCTGAGCTATGAGGTCAAAAAAAGGTTATCTCGCGGTCGCTTTTCTTAAGCCGCTTCCCCCCCTTTCACCTCACTCCACCTCTGTTCCACACATCACACATCAAAACGCTGGCATACACACAAAAATAACTATGACTCCATTAATGTCTTAAGTCACTTCGTGACAGTCCTCCCTACCAAAAAAAAAAGAAAATGGGTGGGGGAGAAAGATACCGCACATTTTCTTTAGCTGGAGACTTTAAAAAAAAATGGACTATTAAAGTTCTGAAGGAACAAAACAAAACTAGCGTTGTGGAGAGCATTGCCAAAAGAAAAGAAAACAGTTCAGCTGGTTCAGACACGGGTAACAGCACAACAAGGCGTATAAAGCCCATATGCAACATGGCGTCAATCTCCTTTTGAATGAGCGGAACCTGTCGAGGGTGTACTCGGTAAGGTGACTGCTTAACAGGCTTCGCTCCATCAACGTCTATGTCATGGACTACTTTCGTAGTCCGCCCAGGGCTGTCCTTAAAGACCTCAGGGAACTGGTCCAAAACAGCGAGCACACTGGAGCGCTGCTCCGCTGTCAAATGGTCCAGCTCCTCCTGCAAGGCGGCTCTCGCAGCCCCATTCTCCTGCCACGCCCCTACTGAGGACGTCGACAAGGTACTGGCCACGGCCGTTTCCTCCTCCTCTTCCTCAACAGGTATGCAAGGACCTGAGAGACAAACGGGAGTGCCAAATAGGCCTCCCGAGGAAGAGTCGACAAAGCCCTTAAGCATGTTTACATGACATAAACGCTGCTGGCGACGACGACCTGGGGTAGACACCACATAGTTGGTATCACTCACCTTCTTGTGCACCTCGAACGGTCCCTGAAACTGGGCTTCAAAAGGATCCCCCTGATGCGGCAAGAGTACTAAGACTCTGTCGCCTGGAGAAAATTCCCGTTGCACTGCTCCCTTTCCCTTGTCAAACCAATGCTTAGCACGGGTTTGACTCTCATCAAGATGTTCGGCTGCCAACTGCCAACAACGTAAAAGCTTGTGCCTAACCCCTCCTATCCACTCCAACAAGCTGAACTCTCTCTGGTCTGCTCCCAACAACGACTCCTTAATATGGGTCAGAGGACCTCTCACCTGGTGGGCAAATATTAACTCGAAAGGACTGAAACCAGTACTCTCTGAAGGGGAGTCTCTCAAGACAAACAAGACGTAGGGAAGATTGTCATCCCAGTCAGTATCAAACTGAAGGGCAAACTTGTGCAGGATGCTTTTCAGAGTTTGGTGGCTACGCTCCACCACACCTTGAGTCTGGGGGTGGTAAGGACTGCTCACGGAGTGCTTAATTCCTAGAGACTTACAAAAATCATTAAAAATCCTACCACAAAAATAGCTAGCACCATCTGTCTGCACCTTACATGGGACTCCGAAAAAAGAAAAAAATATTGTTAAATTTCTACTAATTGCCTCCGCTGTAATCCTTCTAAGAGGTACAGCGTTAACATACCTCGAGGCTGCGTCAACCATGGTGAGGAGATACTCATTCCCTCTCTTGGTTTTCTTTAGTGGACCAACGACGTCCACTTGGATGGTGGTAAATGGTTCCGGCAGGTGAGGAACCTTGACCAGAGGAACCGGTTTGATTTTCTGGTTCGGCTTCCCCATGCGTTGGCATATCAGACACTCCTTGCAATGCCTGGCCACCTCTGCTCGAATCCCTGGCCAGAAGTACAAACGGGTTAACTTCCCGAGCGTCTTCCTGACCCCCAAATGTCCGGCAAAACGTCCATCATGGGCCACCTCCAGCAGGGCCTGACGGTACTGGACCGGCACCACCAGTTGCTCCACTGAGGCCCACGCGGCATCCTCCTTCTGGAAAGTGGGCGGCAGCCACCTCCTAAACAGTACCCCCTCTTTAAGGAAGTACATGGTAGTCGGCGCGACATCCCTCTGCTGCGTCAGCGCCTGCTCCATCATGGTCGTCAAACTCTCGTCCTCCCTCTGCGCGGTGATCAAGGCCTCCCTTCCCTGGCGCACATTACCTGAGGACAAACAAGAACCGGCCGAAAGAGGCTCGGCAAACAGGGATGAAATATTGAGGTCCCCGACCTCGTTACCTTGGGTAGAACTCTGGGAAACTGGGGGTTCTGGAGTTTGGGCGGCGTTACTCATGCTGCGTGTCACAGCACAAAAGGGAAAAACTTGGGGCATATTGGCCTCCAGTTGTTCCAAATATGCGGAGGCACTAGGCTCTTCCTGCAGGACCAGAGGAGGGGTTCCTCCCATTCTTTCCCCGGCCAAATCATTGCCTAAAATGATGTCCACCCCTTTTACGGGCAACTCAGGCAAAATCGCAACTGGAGCCTCACCCTTAAAACAGTCAGAATCTAAAAAGATCCTGACCAAAGGTGCCGAATTACGGCCCCCAATGGAAGACAAGATTACCCATTCTCCTGTCTTCCCTCCAGTAACCACCCCTGCCCTAAGTAAGGTCTGTAAAGCCCCCGAGTCTCGGAGAACATTCACGGGACGAGTTACCCCGCCACCGGTTACAGACCCCCTCGAAACAAAAGCCTTATATCCAGCGTCCGGCTGGATCGCCTTGTCTCCAGTAGTAGTGAAGTGTCCTCCCTCTCCTGGAGTAGGGAGCACACAACCCACTGTCATTGTCTCCACCTCCGGGGACTTTTGAGTGGCCAACACTGCCTTCGCCGGCTCCTTAGGCTGGAGCCTGCGCCAGCAATAGTCTGCCTTATGTCCGGTCTTCCCACAGAACGAACAATTAAATATTTCCCTCTGCCGACCTGGCGACGCGGGCTTCGAAATACCCTTGCCTTGAGGGGGAGGGTCAAGGGGGCGCTGGTGCGCTCCCTTCCCTTTATGTTGGGGGAAGCTGGATCCCCCACCACCTGGACGGGAACCAGACATGTAGCTGTCTTTCTTGGCTAAGGCATAGTGGTCTGCTATGGTAGCAGCTTCCTCTGCCGTGGTGATGTTTCTCTGAGCCAAGTGAGATGCTACGTCCCTGTCCACGACCTGTACAAATGCCTCAATCAAAACTAACTCTACTAGCTGGTCATAGGACTCTGCGTTCTTCGACCGGCACCAACTCACAAAAGCCTCCCGCTTCGCCCTAGCCAACTCCAAATGGCTTTGTTCAGGGTTCTTTCTCAGAGCCCTAAACTTCTGCCTATAAGCCTCAGGCACCAGAGAATAAACCTGAAGGACCTGCTTTTTAACCTTTTCATAGGAGCAAGCGTCCGTATCACTCAGCGCCATATACGCTTTCAGTGCCTTACCCTTGAAGCTTTGCTGCAAGAGCAAGGTCCACTGATCTCTGGGCCATGAGAGACGAATGGCAAGCCTCTCAAAACTACTGAAGAAGGTGTCTACACACCCTTCATTAAAAGTGGGTATAAGCCTAATGGCCTTCCCCAAATCAAACATAGGAACACTGGAGCCGTTGTTCCCAGCTGCCCCTAACTCAGCTAAACGCACCTGAGTTTCGGCAAGCCTCAACTGCAGCTCCAGCCGCCTAATCTCTGGGTCAACCTGGTGCTCCCTGAGCCCCTCGTCCATCCTATCACCTTCAGTCTCTGAGTGGAGAGATTCACTCTCGACCCCAACCAAACTGATCTGTTGAAGCACCAAGCTAACAAGGTCTGCTTTCAACAGTTGGTAATAGTCTGTAGCCCCTAAATGGGTAGCGATTAACCGTAACTCAGGTACTGTTAATCCGCCTACCTCTTCGGGCGTTGGCTGGTTACCCACAAAACTCGCCGCGTCTTCGTCAGTCACGATACGCATGATGCCGAAAGACCGCGATAAACACAAAAATAATGGCTTATGTAGTCACTCGTGATCCTGGCGAGGTCGCCACTGTCATGCCCCCCAACTCCAACAACAAACTTTTCCTTCTCCTCTCGTTCTTGACGTTACACTTTAAAGGCAAATTAATTTAAAATGAATGAGGAGGAAACTTAATTACCAGGTTCTAAGGGGGGTTTCAGAAATAAAGTTAAAAAAAAAACACAAGTAAACAAACTACACTAGATTTATTTACAAGTTAATATTTATATACACAACGGAAATTTAATTCAAAAGATGATCTGTCTACCAGAAGGGTAGTTAATTACATTGAAAGTAATTAATTAAAAAGAGAAACAAATACAAAAATACAAAAATACACAAGATCACGAGATTCTACAATAAACCACAACAACACAAACACAAAACAAATAAACACCAAACACACAAACACCAAACACACAAACACCAAACCCCTAAGTTAATTGATTGAGACACAGGTCGGGAAATATAAACACAACCAATAACACAAACACAAAAACCCAACACATAAACCAAACACAAAACAAACACACACAAAGAAATAAATATTATAATTGGAGAGAGAGAGACGAGCCAGAGTTAAAATACTCAAATACCCAAACTTATTTCACTCCCTTACGTTACTAAAACAATCCCCCCTCTCAAACAAGGGAAGAAAAAAAGATGATGGGTAATTAAAAATGCGCGAAGCAACCCCAAACAAATACCCACATCAAAACCCAGTAACGTAAGAAGAAAAGTTAACGGTAAAACACACAACACCGGCTTCACTCTCAATCTCCAATTAAAACGAAATAATACTCACGCCATACCTCCGACACAACCTGTACTCTCTGCTCGGTGACCTGAAATATACTGTGTGTCGGCGCTGGGTCATCCGGCCTTATATAGGGGGGGACGACTCACCCCCACGCTTACCCAGTATCCGTGGTGTGAAATAAACACTATACAAAGAAATCTACCCTATAACTTATCTAACGCAACATTATCTTTACGTTAAAACATAGCAGATGAAAATACAAATATATAGCCGAAATTACAACACGCTCGCTCTCTTAACAACAATGTTAGAGCTAAAAAGTATAGAACGGGTTGTAACGCTATATAACCTATCCTTAAAATTACAATAAAAATATAATAACCTTAAATTAAAATAGCAGTTCCCAAAATAAAACATAATAGTGGACATATACAACTTTCTTCATCTCCATCGCGTCACAGACGATGCATGAGATAATCACTGCATTCACCGTTTCACATCTCCTTCTTCAAATTTATACAAAACAATTTAACAGCATATTTATAAAACTAAGCTTAACCTAACAAAATTAACAAAATATATGTACCCTCTCCATGCAACACTGTTTCCTCTACAAGATGTGGTTCTGAGCTATGAGGTCAAAAAAAGGTTATCTCGCGGTCGCTTTTCTTAAGCCGCTTCCCCCCCTTTCACCTCACTCCACCTCTGTTCCACACATCACACATCAAAACGCTGGCATACACACAAAAATAACTATGACTCCATTAATGTCTTAAGTCACTTCGTGACACTGGGTACCCAGCAAAAACGAACTGTTTTGTGACGGACAGAAAGGCGGAATAACCAGTCCTGGATGTCACGGACAAGAGGATGCGAAGAGGAAAAGGAAGATAAAAGGGAGAGGGACGACCGAGAGTCGGTAAAAATAGTATAAGAAGAAGCGGTGAGGCGGAAGATGCGGCGGAGGGCAAAAAGAATCGCAAACAGCTCAGTAGTAAGAACGCTAGCCTCAAGAGGGAGGCAGTATTGGAAATAAGTGTCAGGAAACAGGACAGCACAGTCCGAGCCAGTAGAAGACTTGGAGCCATCTGTATAAACGTGTACGCTACCTGAATGAGTAGGAAGATGAGCCGAGAAATGGGAGCGTAAGACACAGGAAGGGGGTATTAGATTTCGGGGAGATTGGGAAGACAGAGGAGCAAAAGAAGAGGTGAGGGGAGAGCCAGGGAGGAGTAGAGGAAACAGAGAATGGGAGAGGATTAAGGGAGGGAGTAGAAAGGATGGGATAGAAGGGCACGCATACGGAGGGGGAAGGGAACAGGTAAGCGAGGCCGGGTGGCAAAGGTTGCGGTCAAAGAAGGAGGGATACGCAAAGCAGGGGAGGGAAATTGAAGGGAACGGGCATAGCAGCGGAGGGAAAGGAGGGCCCGACGGCGGGGAAGAGAAGGGAGGCCGGCTTCAGTGTATAAGCTCTCCACAGGGGAAGATCGGAAAGCACCAAGAGCAAGGCGAAGACCAAGGTGATGAACAGGGTCAAGGAGGCTGAGGACGGAGGGGGAGGCGGAAGAATAAACATGGCAGCCATAATCAAGGACAGAAAGGATCAGTACAGTATGCAGCGAAAGTAGAGTCTTGCGGTCAGCACCCCAAGACACATGGGAGAGGGTTTGTAGAAGACGGAGGCGGCGAAGGGCGGTATCCCTGAGAGAGAGGACATGCTGGCGCCAAGTGAGGCGAGGGTCGAAGATAAGACCAAGAAACTTGCCCGATATGCGATACTCAAGAGGGGTACCATAAAGAAGAAGGGGAGGGGGACAAGCAGTACGGGAACGAGAAAAGTAAATGGAGAAAGACTTTGTAGGGGAGAAGCGGAAGCCATGGTCGGTGGCCCAAGAGGAGGTGGCAGTAACAACAGATTGAAGAAGGCGATGGAGAAGACTGGAGGAGCTGCCCGAGGTATAAATGGCGAAATCGTCTACATAAAGAGAGGACCTGACACCAGGCGGAAGGGTAGAAACGATACCATCAATGGCCAGGAGGAAGAGGGTAGTACTCAGGATCGAGCCCTGGGGCACACCATCATACTGATAAAAGGAGGGGGAGCAAGAGGAAGCGACCCTAACGCGGAAGGAACAATTCCGCAGGAAGTTATGGAGGAAAACTCCCATGTTGCCAGAGATACCGACACAGGACAGCTGGTGAAGGATGTGATGACGCCAAGTGGTATCGTAAACTTTCTCAAGATCAAAGAAAACAGCTAAGACAGATTCTCATCGGGCAAAAATAGAAGTAATACATGTTTGTAAGCGGGCGAGAAGTTCTGCTGTACCGCGGGCACGGCGGAATCCAAACTGAGTGGGGGAGAGAAGGTTCTTTGATTCGAGGTACCACATCAATCGGAAATTGATCATGCGCTCAAGGAGCTTGCAGACACAACTAGTCAGAGCAATGGGCCTATAATCCTGGGAGAGAGCACCAGATTTGTTAGGCTTAAGAAAAGGGAGTATAAGTGCTTCGCGCCATTGGGGTGGGAAGTCCCCAGTTAGCCAAATCCGATTATAAAGGGTAAGTAAGAAGGTCAGGGAGACAGTAGGAAGGTGGCGGAGCATCTGATAGTGAACACCATCAGGGCCCGCAGAGGTGTTACGACAGCATTTCAAGGCAGAGGTAAGTTCAGAGGGGGTGAAGGGGTGTTATATGAAGCATTAAAAGAAAGTGTGAATGTAATAGGAGTGTGCTCACGTGCCGCCTTAAGGGCAGCAAACTCAGGAGGAAGATGGGAACCACTGCTGACGCTGCTAAAAAACGAGCCCAGTTATGTAGCAACCTGGAAGGGTTCAGCAATATCACCCTGGGGGAGACGAAGTACAGGAGCAAAAGAGAGTGGGTGTTTACCTGACAATTTATGAATACGGCGCCAGACTGAAACAATGGGGGTAGAGGAAGTCAAGGTAGACACATAAGCACGCCAGCTGTTGGACTGAGCCAATCTAGTGGTCCGGCGGAACCTAGCTGAGGCATGTTTAAAGTTAACAAAGGCCAGGAGTGTCCCGTTTACATCGGTAACTACTCCAGGCCGCCCGTTTCAAGCGAAAGGCAGTAGTGCAGGCAGGGTTCCACCAGGGAACACATTTGGAGGCAAAGGGGCGGGAAGTCCGAGGGATGGAGACAAAAGCAGCAGCGAGAACAGACGTGATAAAGTAGATCAACATATCAGAAGAGGAGGAAAAATCAGGAGAGGAGAGACGAAGGGCAGACAGTGGGGCAAAAGCACGCCAGTCTGCTCTACCAAAGCACCAGCGAGGGGGTCTGGGAAGAGGGATGTAGGAAGTAGGAGAAAGAAGAACTGGGAAATGATCACTACAGGGATTGTGGTCAAGAACCGATCAGTGGAGATCTAGTAGTAGATCAGGGGAACAGAGGGTGAGGTCGAGGCAGGAGAAAGTCTGGGTGCGGAGATCTCTCTCTCTCTCTCTCTCGCTCTCTCTCTCTCTCTCTCTCTCTCTCTCTCTCTCTCTCTCTCTCTCTCTCTCTCTCTCTCTCTCTCTGTGTGTGTCCTTCCTGCCATCGTGCCATGAGTTCGTAAGCACCAGCTCGATGCATCATTAAGTCTCATACAAGCATCACGTCCACTCATACAAAGGACACACAATTATCGTCTTGCACAAATTGATCGTATATTTAAAAAGAGCTTCCGCCATCTTCACTTGTTACGGCAACTCATTAATAAGAATGATATAATAGAGATCATTAAAACTTATGCGGTTGTTATTATTATTTTCATTCTTTATTATAATTATGACGAGGGCGTGTTGTGGTGTTTTCTATATAGGATCCTTTGCCTACTTGACACATTATCATTGTTATGTCTTTTTATCTTCCATTTAGTTACTGAATTATATAAGTTTATTTTTTTTCACATATACCAAATAACAAAAATAGGAGAACAACCTTATAATTCCTCTTCAATTTATATTCTCATAATAAATCACAAGATATTATATATATTCTTATTCGTTGATGTGGCCACTTCCTGCACTCTATATAATACATTTTTTCCATGGTCAACAAGCATTCAAACACTCACAATTCCTCACTATTTCATTAACACCTAAATCATCGGAAATTAGCCTGTTCGCAGCTAGGGTCGTAGACACTTATCAGCGCTAGAATTTTTAATTTTTTCCGCTTCTCCGGGGCAAAGGGGTGACTTAGTTAATTTAGAAGCCGATCTGCAGAAAAAATACGACATGAATTACTGCACATGTGTATTTAAAATTAAAAACATAACCTTAATGTTATTATTCTTACTTACTGGTGCATGATAAGGCTTTGTTAATTGTATTATAAGATAAAGCTACAATTAGGTAATTATTATTTTTTCAGTAAGTATGAGCAGTAAAAATAAAAGGATGTTGATTTCGGCTTATACATTTTATCTGAGTGTGTTAAAAAATATTGGAAATCGCTGTCACGTCTTATATACGAAGGTGATCAGTGAAGGAAAAAAAACAGCACCGCTGCCAGACGTACGACGTAGTATACTAAGCGCCGTTAAAAAGACTGGTATTTATCACTATGGGGACATTTTACTTCTAATAAACCCTTGCCACAGCATTTGCAGCTGAAAATGCCATTAGGAGTTGCTCTGAGTAGCCTGCTAGTGTTTGTTGTGGTTTGCTGCCAGTAGCCGAGGATGTAGTTGTCGTACTGGAAAAAATTAAGTCTGCGACACAAAATTACATTTTCTATACATTACATGGATTTGCCTATTGTTTGATACATTCAAATGAAAGTATGTATCGGTATATGCCCATTGAGATTAGTAGAAAATTACAAATTGCTTGCCTTGATACAAATATAAGTTGTCTTAAGAATATCATATGAAATTATGAATAGAGGCTCAAACGATGTCATATGCCGTCAGACATCATGAGATTAATAGACTTAAATTTCATACGCATTAATGTGCAATAATAGACCTGTGTAAGCTTGTAAAACTTGCTCCAAAAAGTATTTATTTTCCGGCAAAAATTACAAAATCTGGCGCTGTCTGGTATCAAAATGCTCACTGCGAACAGGCTAATTGCCTATCACTTCATCATCCTTACCTGACAGTTTTCACCGTGTCGTCTCTCTCCTCTTACTCCATTTTTCCTTTCCTTCTCCTCCTCCTCCACATCCGCTTCTTAGTGCACGTAAGCAGCGGTGACGTACAGTAATAATGAAGCAGAGAAGGTGGAAGGAGCTGAGATACAGAAAAGTAAAGAGAAACTGGAATGAGACAGTGAGGGGGCTTTGCACTAATACTGTCTATCCTGCTTCGATTCTTAGACTGACTTAGGTACATGACAGACTTGCTATGAAATAAATATACTCTCTAGTTATCACAGTAGAGAAATATACACTGTAAGTACATAATAAATGAGGGGTCTGGGAAGCCCCTCTCCTGTATTCTCTCCTACATAAAAGCAAGGTGTCATTTCTTGGCTTCTCTACCTTCAAGTTGGGTATGTAAAGATTGATATAACGTCTAATCAATGAATTTATATACATCATTTTTATACAATTAACTTTTTAGAATGGATAACCAAGTAGAATAATGAAATATAATCTTAGTGTGTCTGATAAAAAAAACCTTCAACAATCATGAAAAACGTAAGAGTAGCCTCCTTGTTCAATTATTTTCTATTCACCTGTCTACTTTTTGTCAGTCCTGCAGAATATCCCAAAATATATCATTGGAACACTTGACTTTAGTGCATTGAGAGAGTATCTGTTGTCATGAAGGGATACTGAAGAAAATACATAAACTGATGCAATTAAGATGAACAAGTTAATTAATAGATAATTAAATGAATAGATGAATGAATAGATCGATAAAATAAACACATGAAATAATATAAAGGCAATAAACGTTCATATTAAATCATCGGAAAGGCAATAAAACACAACGATCCGTCAATAAGCCTATCAAAATAAACATGGCAACAATTCAATTCTTTAACAAAATCGTAAAAAGAAATCACTTTTATTTATCGACTGGTGCGAGTCTACATTTTCTTTTCTTATCCCACCGCCGCCTCCCTCCTTCCCTCCTTTCCTCCTGTTCCTCTTCTATCCAGCGTCTTTGAAGTCTTCCTTCAGAGACGCTGCCGCCCTCCTTGTCCTCCTCCAAGCACGTCCTGCTCCCCCCGACCTCCATCCTCGCCTCACGCCGCAGGGAACCTCGTAATTACTCCTCTTCGTCAGCCTCATCATCATTACCGCTCAGACAGGGATTTTCGCCGCTAAAGGGAAGAATGAGGCTGACTCCCACTCTGAGTTACAGCTGGTGTTTCGAGGGTGAGGCAAAGTGTGATCAAAAAGAGACATGGAATAGAGGCTGATTGGAAGCGTGGGGAGGGAGAGAGAGAGAGAGAGAGAGAGAGAGAGAGAGAGAGAGAGAGAGAGAGAGAGAGAGAGAGAGAGAGAGAGAGAGAGAGAGAGAGAGAGAGAGAGAGAGAGAGAGGGAGAGAGAGAGATTTTTTTGTTTTGTTTTTATCAATTTATTACGCTCAAAGAGCGGCAGACCATTGTAATACAGACAATTTTTGTTTACACGTAACTTCCCATTAGGGAAGTGACGAGGTTGATTGCCACAAGGGTTATCTGTGTCTCGCAGGACACACACTCACAGAACAGAATAGTTGTCAGCACCCACCGAAGTGTGGGTGTCGCACCAGAATGACATCCAAATTATTGTCTTTTAGAAGATAGTCACAAACACTGAGCAAGGGCCGAGTCTGAGGCAGCATATCCCTGACCGAGGGGCACTCGAGGCAGTAGTGGTGCAGACTATTAGCATTGAGTGTGTCGCACAGCTTGCAGTTGGAGAAGTGAGAAATGTCCCCAGCATCAGACACTTGCCACACTGGTCAGTAACCAAGCCGAAGCCGAGCAGACACAATGTTGTGAACCATCAGACCGTGTCGGCGATACTTTGGTGGGGATAGACGGAAGTGGTCATAGTGCTGGATAGATACACTCTGAGGCCGCTCAGCTTCCGTGCGGTGGTGTGTGGAGAGATGAGCTGCTGCGTGTATCATCTTTTTGTAGCAACGGAGGGAGGGTGTGGCGCCGTCGGTCAGAGGGAGTCGGCAGGGGTTTTTTGCGAGGAGATCCACTGTGTCGTTAGCTGTAATGCCAACATGGGACGGAATCCACATGAACTGTACGTTGAGAGAACTGTCCAGAGCTGAGACTAATTGATGCAAAATTTGATTAACTTGGCAGCGGTGTGTGGGTTGTGGAGACGAGATGGCTTGAAGGGCAGACTGAGAGTCACACAAGATCACGCCATGTAATTGTCGTTCGCAGAGGAATGCAACGGCCAGCAGGAGTCCCCGTAACTCGCAGTAGGTGGAACTGGACGAGTTAGGCAGTCTGCTGCCAGCCCAGCCTCCCTCCGGCGGCTCTACGTCAGGCGAGTACATAGCGCACCCCGCACTGCCGTCTAGCTGCACGGAACCGTCCACGTAGAGATGGCGCGCGGCAGGTACGGAGGACACTGCACTGATGTGCTCCAGTGCTAGTTGTTTCTGCAGTAGTGGTGGGTCTGCCTTGGAGGTGGGAGTAAAGGTGACTTGTGGCTGAGGAATCCTCCATGGAGGTGGACCATGATCAACCTCAGCCACAGGAACACGAAGATTAAGGCGCTGCAAGGTGGAGCACACTGTGTTGACGAGGGTGCGGACACCGGGACGAAGTGGAGGGCGGGGTGCAGCGGGGTCAAGAGATGCTCTCAGGACGTGAGAATAGTGCGGAGCAAGATGGGGAGAGTTGAGGCACTTAACACTGAAGGAGGAGATATTGGCGTGTATTCTCTCTTTAACTAGAGGAAGATTAAGTTCGGTTAGCATATTTACTAGCCTGGTGGAGGTGGGACACCCAAGAATGTACTGCATCACTTTGTTTTGGAATTTTTCTAAAGGTTCTAGGGTGGTCTTGGAGAGCTGGCTGAGGGTTGGGGAGAGATAGTCTATGACTGACCGTATAAAGGCAATGTAGATGTTTTTTGCCAAGGGGATGGAGATTCCGGCAGCATTATTAGTCAGCCACTTGAAGGGGACAAAGCGCTGTTCTAATCGGTGCAGGAGGTCCTGTATAATGAATGGGATGGATGCGCTGCCGAGCAGGTATGGCAGGAGTGACGCGCGCCGGCGCTCCCAGGTACAAGTTCTGTGTGCAGGATGGGATGATACTGTGTCCTGCAGTGAACACAGGAAGTGCTCTGGGGCCCCAGAGAGAGAGAGAGAGAGAGAGAGAGAGAGAGAGAGAGAGAGAGAGAGAGAGAGAGAGAGAGAGAGAGAGAGAGAGAGAGAGAGCCGTGGATGTACCCAGAGATGCGAGCCACACAGTTCTAAGTAAGATGCTGTGTATATAGACTTGTATTTTAATGTTGGTGATAAATTTCATCATAAAAGTAATGGTGGAAATGCTGTATATATATATCTTTTATTTATTTATTTATTTATTTATCCATTTATTACTGTCGTATTCTATTTGATTGTTTATTATTTTGTATTTCTATATATATTTTACGACATGCCTATTCTATTTCCCTACAAGAAAATTTTCCTAATAATTTTCATCGGTAAAGTTTATATCACATTTCCGTTTTCTTTTGTGACGATTAGTTTCAGAGATTCAAGACCGAAGCTTTCATTCAACTCCTCAGACGATTGATACATTCTCTGACAATTTTGTAAAGCTACCTGACGTATTAAATCAAATGAGGTTAATGAATTAGTGAGTCTCCATCATTATTAAATATTAACACATTAGGACTGCATTACTTTGTCAAGCTGATAACACATAATGATACTTTAGTTAATGAGTTATACAAGCCCAAAGAGGACTGTGAAAGTTGTGTTGGTGAGTTATTAGTGTAATTATACATAGTTCAAATGTTTTAGTGTTTTAAGCTTAACTAGTTCATGTTATTTAACGCATATAAAAGTTTTCGAAACATAGATGTATATTAAAATCACGTCAGGAGTAAGGACATAGTAATATTAAGTCAGTTTGCAAGCCAGTTGATGTAGTAGTTTGCATAGGATAAGTAATGTATATAGACACGTATTTAATGATGATATACATGGAAGTGGCAAGCATCACATGTCAAACTGATGTAATATCTTCCACATAAACAACAAAAAAGCAAAAAAAAAACTTTAATAATACCTCGACGTTAGATACAAAAAAATAAATGAAGTGGGGAGATTTTTATTTATTTATTTTTTGTAAGATTTATTTATTTTATATATATTTTTTATTTATTTTGCAGCAGACTCATCTCTTAGTTTAAAGGGGACAGAATGCTTTTATAATATACACCAAACACACCCACGGAAATCAATGGTTACACACACACACACACACACACACACACACACACACACACACACACACACACACACACACACACACACACACACACACACACACACACACACACACACACACATCTTCGTGGAACTGTTAATTTATTCATGCCAAATGTGATCAAAATTAGGAATCTTGTTTTATTCGAATAATTCAAACAAGAGAAAAATGAAAATTCAAATGGTTTCATCTTTATCATATGAAAGTAGATGGTGAGCATGGATGGTGTGTGGTGGTGTGTGGCTGGGTAAGGGAAGAGGGAAGAGTTTATGTCTGCTACAAATAATTATTGGACTTTATACATCCGTCCATTATTTTAATCACTAGGCTTTATGTATAACAGAAATAATGTATGAGTTTGTATGTTTGTCTGAACTCTCTCTCTCTCTCTCTCTCTCTCTCTCTCTCTCTCTCTCTCTCTCTCTCTCTCTCTCTCTCTCTCTCTCTCTCTCTCTCTCTCTCTCTCTCTCTCTCTCTCTCTCTCTCTCTCTCTCTCTCTCTCTCTCTCTCTCTCTCTCAGAATCAGACTCTCTCAGACTCAGACAATGTTTCGTTCATGGTCACACACACACACACACACACACACACACACACACACACACACACACACACACACACACACACACACAAACATAATATCTATTTCCTTTCCTATCTAATATCTATCTATCTATCTATCAGAGAGAGAGAGAGAGAGAGAGAGAGAGAGAGAGAGAGAGAGAGAGAGAGAGAGAGAGAGAGAGAGAGAGACTTATTGTCCTTGTCACGCGCTAAAAGTTTTGGCGCGATAACCATAGCTTCTGTCTATCCCTCTCTCTCTCTCTCTCTCTCTCTCTCTCTCTCTCTCTCCTCTCTCTCTCTCTCTCTCTCTCTCTCTCTCTCTCTCTCTGATAAATAGATAGATAGATAGATATTAGATAGGAAAGGAAATAGATATTATGTTTGTTGTGTGTGTGTGTCTGTCTGTCGGTCTATCTGTGTGTGTGTGTGTGTGTGTGTGTGTGTGTGTGTGTGTGTGTGTGTGTGTGTGTGTGTGTGTGTGTGTGTGTGTGTGTGTGTGTGTGTATGTGTGTGTGTATGTGTGTGTGTGTGTGTGTGTGTGTGTGTGTGTGTGTGTGTATGTGTGTGTGTGTGTGTGTGTGTGTGTGTGTGTGTGTGTGTGTGTAGGTCGAGAACTATAATTAATAAGGTATACGCACAATGACTACGAATAGACAAAGAGTGAATATGAACCAAACTTTCTGTTGCGACATATGAAAATGAAATTACTCTTTATATAATGAAGCAAATTTTTTTTTCATTACCTTTGAGTAAAATAAAAAATCTAACTACACTAGTTGATACGCCTTTTAAAATTATTTAAATGATTATAGGTATTGAAAGGTAACTAGCCAAGTTATCCTAAGAAATTCCTTCTAAAATATAAAGACTATAAACAGAATATGTGGAACTACTTCAAAAAAAGTATTTGAGAGCCGAAAGAGTCGTTTGGGAGCCGGAAGAGCCAGCTCTTTTGAGTGAACGCGAACGAAAGATTCGATTATCTGAAAAGAGCCGGAATGCCCATCACTAGTGACCAAGGCGAAGGCGCGTGATGGCCACATCCAGCACGCGGGACTGTTGTCTCACCCAAGGTTGTGGCGATGAATCGGTGCGGTACCGTCCCATGGTGGTGATGCGGAGGGTGTTACTGAGGGAGTTGTTCCAGTTTGATCGGCAGGTGCGGGAGATGAGGCGTTTAGTGGTGGAGAGAGGGAGAGGAAGCGGTGTGATGCTGTCCTGTGAGAGGGCCATCTTGGCAGCAGCATCCACAACGTCATTTCCTCGTATATTGGTGTGGGAGGGCACCCATTGGAGCTTGATCTTCCAGCCCTGGGAATTAAGATGGAGAAGGAAGTCCTGTATGGCGTAGACGAGGGGGGTTGCTGATGTTGGGTGCCGTGAGAGAAGGAGATGTAATGATGACAGGGAGTCTGTGTGTATGACGGACTTACCCTTGGCATGGTGGTGTCAAGGCACATGAGGGCTTGATGGAGGGCGTAGAGCTCCGCTGTTAGAACATCTGTCTCTGGGGGCAGCCTCCATGCCCTGCAGATGGATCTGTTCGGATCGTAGATGACTGCTGAAGTGGCTGGGGGTGTTGGGCGGTGTGAGCCATCAGTGAACAGCCTTAGATGGTGGTGGTAAAGGGATCTGTCCAGCTCCAGGAACAGTGGAGCTGCCAAGATGGTTGAGGTAGGCTTGGTGGGTAGACCAGGGATGTGAAGGGCTACCATGTGCTTGAGGTCGAGCCAGGGTGGAATGGGAGAATGTGGTCTGAGAGGTTGTGGTGGTGGTAAAGGCAGGTTGAGGGTGTTGAGTGCCTGTAAGGCCCTCACCAACAGAGGCTGTCTTGAACTGTGGGGCCATACTGGTGAATGCTGCTCCACACCTGAGTTAGTGTACAGGGTAGTTAGTGGATGTAGGTGTGGCAGACTCATGTTGCGGTATAGGTGGTGGCATAGCTCCTGTGTGTGGACAGTTGCAGGATGCCGGCTTCTGCGTGAAAGGAGATGACTGGGGAGGATCTCATGGCCCCTATTGAGACCCTCAGGGCAGCATTTTGGACTGGGTCGAGCTTGGCTAGGATGGTGGGTGCGGCTGATTCGTAGATGCTGCTACCATACATCATCTTGGCCCTGATGGTGACGAGATAATACTTTAGGAGTTCTCGGTTGGCTCCCCAGCGGATTCCAGCTATCCTCTTCATGATGTCCAGCCTCTTGGTGCAGGACATCTTTAGGTACTCCACGTATCTGGCCCAGGAGAGGCGAGGGCCGTCCAGTTTTAGCCCCAGGAAGGTGTGGGTGGTGGAATAAGGGACGGTCACACCGCACAGGGTTATTGTTGGGAGACTTGGCAGCCACTTCTGGGTAAAGCACATGATGGTGCTTTTGGAGGCGTTGATGGAGAGGCCCCAGGTTGACACCCAGGTTTGCAGGGAAATTGTGGCTGTCTGGAGGTTAGTCTGTGCCTGGGCCAGGGTTGCTGCTCTGGTGACGATGGTGATGTCATCAGCGTACAGTAGGAGATGTGAGTGTGGTGGAGTATGAAGATCTGATAGGAGGACATTGAAGAGGAGTAGGCTAAGGATAGATCCCTGCGGCACGCCTCTTCATATAGGGTGTGGCGGAGAAGTGAAACCCCTCACTGCGACATGATAAGACCTGCTAGTGAGGAAGTCCTTTACCCATGCTAGGATGTGTCCAGTGATCCCCATGTTGGCCAGCTTATAGAGGATCCCTTGGTGGGGTGCCATATCGAAGGCTCCTGCCAGGTCGACAAAGAGTGCCGCCATGATGTGTCGCTGACGGTATGTGTCGCAGATGTGGTAGTCCAACTGCGCCAGCACGTCCATGGTGCCTCGGTGGGGGCGGAAGCCGCACTGCTCCTCCTTTAGCAGGCGCTTCTCCCCCAGCCACCAGGTGAGGCGGGTGGCCACCAAGCGTTCCATCAGCTTGCCCACACAGGAGAGGAGTGCGATGGGCCTGTAGCTTGATGGATGTGTTGGGTTCTTGCTGGGCTTCGGGATTGGTATGAGGGTGGAGGTTTTCCAACATGTTGGAAATTCTCCTGACAGCCAGCTTAGGTTGTAGATGTTGAGGAGGTGGTCCTGTAGGGGATGTGTGAGATGGGTGAGGAACTCGTAGGGAATAAGGTCAGGTCCTGGTGATTTCCCTGCCTTTAAGGTGCTTGTGGCCGCCTTGAATTCCCCACGGATGAAGGACTGTGTGAGATCCGGGGGCCCTGGAAGGTTAAGTGCCTCCTGGATGACTGTGCTGGGATCTTGTGGTGGTTGTATATTGGATGGGAGGCAAATTTTCTGTTGGTAGTGGGTGGCCATTAATGCTGCCTTCTGGGTGTCGTCCAGTGCTGACTAGGTGTTATCAGTCAGCGGCATGGTGTTACGTGTTTTCTTCCCCTCCATAGCATGAAGGAAGACCCACGTACGCTTGGTGGAGGAGGAGAACGACAGTGAGGAATAGTGGGAGTCCCATGCCTCCTTCTTAGCCCTGCTGATGGTCCTGGTACAGATAGCGTCTAGGCGGCGGTATTCCTCCCCGGTTGTTGTTAGTGGTGCCCTGCGCCACCTGTTCCAAGCCTGGCGACGGGTCCGTACAGCCTGAGCGCACTGCTCATTCCACCATGGCTTGCCCGGGCGGCGGGGTGTACGGTGCGTGGTGAGGCGGAAGGCCGTTTTACCTGCCTCCTCCAGGGCATGGTGAAATGTCTGGGCTGCTTCTTTCAGAGGCAGGGGAGAGCTGTTGGGAGAGATCCTCTGGGCCGCTTCAAACTTCTGCCACTCTGAGGTGATGTTCCAGCGTGGCAGACATCTTGGACTTTGTTTTGGGGAGGCATTGGGGAGGGTGGCCAGCAAGGAGAGATGATCACTTCCCATGTAGGGACCGGTAAAGAAGGTGCAAGTGGTGAAGGCGGGGTCGGCGAGGAATAGGTCCAAGACGGATGGGGCAGCAGTGTGGGAGTGAAATCTGGTACATCTGGAGCTCTTGAATCTTCCTGGAGAGGGGCCTGGCGTTCCACAGCATAAATGTGAGGGCCATTATGCGAAGATTGCAGTCAGGAGCATGGAGATAGTGGGCCACAGCTTGCTAAGTATGTCATAGACAGGTGTGCCTGATTGGTGAAATATGGTAAGACTCCCACAGGAGGGAAAATATTTTGGGGATGACCTCATCCTTGGTGGGGGATGTGGTGGTAGTAGTGGTTGATGGTTCGTGACGTCGGGGTTGCGGTGTTAGTGACCATGCTGGCTGGCTGTTGGATGCTGGTGAGGGAGTGATGTTGCGATGGGCTATGTCGCCACTTGCCGTTCCACGCTTGTGTGTGGCGGGAGGATGGTGAATCTCTGCACAGGTTGTGACCTATTGCAGATCAGTATCTGGAGCTGCGGTGAGGGAGGTTGAGAGGTGCGCAGCATCCTGAGGTGGTTCTAGGGGTTGTCTGCGTCGGCAGCTGCGGTGGGACGGTATGGATAGGGATGACAGGTGGGATGGATAAATATTGGATTATTCCAAGGGTGGGGGACAAGGAACTGCCTCGTATAGGTCATTAACTGGCCTCTTGCAGTCTCCTAATTTCTTATGTTCTTATGTAGTCGGCGGATGGCGTTGATGGTGGCGGCGGCGGTGGCAGCATGGTTCTCTTTGGGTCCCTCTCAGTGTCATCATTGTCAGACGATGGAGAAAGAGAGCGGGTTCGTTTGGAGACAGTGGTTGTGGCATCCATGTGGGCGGCAGCATGGGCGGCAGCAGCTGCCGGCGGGTCACAGCCGTCGTCAGTCAGCATGAGTCCATTTGCCGTTCGTTGGCTGTCGATGCGGCGGGATTCAATATTGCAGTAAATCCTGCACTTGGGCACTGGTAAAGCACCCTAATAACCGTAAATAGGGTTGGGGTAGGTGTGTATGGTTGTGGCTAGGAGAGGTAGATCTTCACTCTACCGTGGTTCTAGCGCAAGTCTGCCAGATATATGACATGGGAGAGGATGAGACGGTAGAGCTTATGGAGTTGAGGGAAACTTAGTCACCTGTGACATCAATGAGGCCTCTTCTATTTGCGTGAATCCGTTTTAGATCACTGAATCTGGGCGGGGCTCGGCCGCTCTGGGCGGGGCTTAGCCGCGAAATCGTGTTCTATTTATCATCTTAACCCGTGATCTGTTACAGATTCATGAATCCGTCGAATCTGATTCTGGAGGTGGGTTATAGCAGACGACACTCGTTCGCGGGTTTTTTGCACTAGCCTGAGCCAGCCTCTTCTCAGAAGTTAAAGGCGTTTACATGTAATGTCAAGACCTCTTGCCAAGATGCAATGACTAGGCAAATTCTGACCAACATATCGCAAACACTTTCAATATACGAATTTCTGCGTTTGCCAATATTTTGACTCTAGTCATGTAACGAATCACAGCTCACCAACTTCAGAACTTCATCTGTGTAGACACTGAGCGAGATAATATTTCGATTAAATAAGACGAAAGTAAGACGTTCAAGACCATAACAGTTGTAGAAATAAATAAGATTTATAATATATATGTTGTTTTTTATATAAAAGCTAACCAAAAACAAGCATAAAGCTTGAAATATATTAGGGAAATGTTGAAAATTGCGAACGTTGGGCCCTCTACGTGGGTGGAGCGAAGCGGATGTGTGTGTTTTCATGAGAAAGAATCTGGGTATATATTTCAAATAAATCAGAGGAAAGTAAAATGTTTGAGACCATTATAGTTGATCGTCTACATAAGATTTATATTATATATATTGTTTTTAATATAGAAGAACGCCAAAGATAAGCAAAAAGCTTGTAATATATTAGAGAAATGTAGAAAATAACGAGATGTGACATTCAAACCTGTATGGGTGTTGATGTTTCAATGCATTTTGTGGTTGTAGCTTCGACTTACAATTGTTCCCTTTTTCCTAATAATAAGTAAAAAGCATATCATATTATTTAGAATTATTTTCATCAAATTAAAGTAAGAAATAAGAGGTTTGTATATTGCACAAAAATATGTGGGTCAAAGAAAATTTTGACACTGAAGACAGATCCAGTTCCGAACACAAAACATTGCCCCCAAACCGGTCTCTGAGTCTCTCGTCAGCTCATTGTGAGGTGGTAATCTCTACACTCCGGACCACGGCCTCCTATTATGAACGACTACACGAAGTAGCCTTCACAGCGATCAACACCAAGCTCCACCATATTCCTCTCCAAGTATGGAAGAGGATGAAAGTCTAAGGATGGGAAGAGTTCCTGGTTCTCCAAGAACTTAAATGATGTAGCCCCAGACAGGGTCCATTCTTGGATCCCAAGGACCCTCCGTGCAATTTCAAGGAATCCCAATCCCGAGCCCCGACACAGGTAATGTAATACATAACACCAAACTTGACTTGTAAATGTTTTCATAACCATAAATAAATACTAATACCCAACAACACCCACTTACCAACTAACCAAAAAAACCCAAGGGACATTAATATCATTCAACAGTCTTTGTCTTGCAAGTATTCTGCTGTTTTTCTCGAAATTTTTCAGAACTGCAACACATACCAGAATGGACTGTGGCCCAACATTTTTCGACCGAATTTTACTTCAAGATATTCTACAACGGCACCAGAGCAAGAATCTGAATAGAAGTCTAAGGATGGGAAGAGTTTCTGGTTCTCCAAGAATTAAAGTGATGGAGCCCCAGACAGGGTCCATTCTTGGTTCCCAAGGACCCTCCGTTCACTTTAAAGGAACCCCAATCCCGAGCCTCGACACAGGTAATGTAATTCAGAACACTAAACTGTACTTGTAAATATGTTCTCATAACCGTAAATAAATACTAATACCCAACAACCCTCACTAAACAACTAACCAAAACAAACCAAGGGACATTAATATCATTCAACATTCTTTGTCTTGCAAGTATTCTGCTGTTTTTCTTAATTTATTTCAGAACTGCAACACATACCAAAATGGACTGTAGCCCATTTTCCGACAGAACTCTACTTCAAGATACTCCACAACGGCACCAGCACGATTCTTGACCAATAGAAAACACAAACAAACACACTACACTAACTCCACTATGTAACAAATACACGATTAGGAAATTATATTGTTATTATTGCAATAAGACACTTCACTACTGCACCAGCAAGATTCTGGACCATAACAAAATACAAACACATCACAATAAACACTCCACTATGTACAAAATATACGATGAGGGAATATTATTGTTGTCATTGTAATTGTCATTGCTGAAAATCAGAATACCATTAGGTGGTTTTTCCGCCGGGACAACCCGGTTTTCCACCAAAAACATAAATAAAAAGCAAGACATAACAAACAAACATATTTGTACACTGAAAATAACAACCATCCAGGTTGGTGTTGCTTCTGCTACTTCCGTTTTCCAAACTTATTATTTGTTTTTTCATGGACACGAAAAACGTGTAAGAATAAAAACTGTACCATTTATAGTCCAAATTTATTGTTTTAATGTACAATAATGTACACATAATACTTATATTGGCATAAATGAAATATTTTTATTCACACAACGAATATTTTACTAGCCACAGCTCTATTCGAGCATCCTTACAATAGCTAACCGTTTTTGAACTCCCTCTCTTTGCTGCGTCTGGGATGACTCAGTTGTTGCATCACTAACTTGCACAGTCGTGTTAGTTACCCCTTCCCTTTCCAAACACAATGTATCTTCAGAGTCATGCAATGCTATATTATGAAGAACACAACAAGCTTTTACAATTTTGGAAATCCTTTCTATATCTGCATCAATATATTTCAATCGCCTGAATCTTCCCTTCAAAAACCCAAAAGCATTTTCTATGATAACCCTGGCATTAGACAGTTTTTTATTAAATTTCAACTGACCATCAGACAAATTTCCATTATTCTTAAAAGGAACCATCAAATGTTTGCTTAGAGAAAAAGCAGAATCTCCAACAATATGGTAATTTGGTGAAGGAAAGTACCTGATGTCACTGTTTTGCATTTTGGTGTATAATGAACATGACTTAAAAACTCTGCTATCATGCGCAGACCCTGGGAAACCACTCTGAATGAAAGAAAATTTTTTTATCAGCGGTACAGACAGCCATTAGATTAATACTGTGTCTTTGGTTTCTGTCAATATAATCTGCCTGTGTTTCACTAGGAGCCTTAATATGGATGTGGCATCCATCCACAGCTCCTATCACTCCAGGAAAGATTGAAATTCATGGCTAATTTGTGGTATTTTCTCAGGTGCTGGCCACACAATTACTTCCTGTCCAGCTCTACACAAAACATCTATTAATCTTTGCACACATTCATGGACTGTTGTCATAGAAACTCCAAATAACTCTGAAATCTCACGGTATGTTGACTGTGTTCCTAGATACCACAAGGTGAGGTAAAGTGCTTTCCTTGGACCCAGGAAAAGGATGGTACCAGAAGGTGTTTCTGTATAAGCATCGTGGATGAAGTCCAAAGCCATGAGAAAGGATTTTCTTGTTAGACGAAGATGCTTGAAAAAGTCAAGGTCACTCATTGCCTCTATTACATCAGCTAGTCCTTCCTGCTTCGGATGGTGTTCTCTGAAAAAAAAAAAAAAAACAATGCAAATAATAACTAGTGCATCAAAGGAAAAGTTTTATAGCAATTTTGTTAAGTTTGTGCATAATCACACACAGATATATATATATATATATATATATATATATATATATATATATATATATATATATATATATATATATATATATATATATATATATATATATATATATATATATATATGTACCGAGTACAACGGGCCAACTATCATTACGGTGATTCCTTTACGGAATCACCGGTAAATCCTCGTATTCTCGACGCTCGTTAAGATACCTTGTTATGGTTAGAGTAGGTACTACTAGCGAAAGAGGATGATGGGAAAAACGCGTGACGTCACTGGAACTGAGGATATATATACCGGTCTGGGCGGGAGGTCAGTCACTAGTGTTCCGTGACCCCGCTCCAGACAGGTAAGCCTTCAGTGTTCCTAAAAGCCTTGCCACACTTGAAAAACATTATTATTAATATCTAACAGTAAATTGTCCTCCCGGATACAGCTGCCGAGAGGACCAGCAAAAGACTCGTCTTTCGGTTGTTGTTTGACGAAGGCTGCATGTGGAGTTGCCTCTCAAACAAGGACGACGGCCAGAAGGACCCAGTGACTCTCAAACAATATTTGTGGCGTGAGTGTATTTTGGTCGTTTTTCCATCAGTTCCCTCACGTATAGTTAGGTAGGATAGAATAGGAATATTTGTGTTAAGGTATATGTTTATGTTTGTGTCGCTAAGGGTGGATAAGCATTTGTAAGAGCACCACCACGGATATAGCGAGTACTTTATTTATTTTATTCATCATTAAAGTTGTCCATTATTTTTATATTCGTTTTCTGTTCGTAAAACAACGTCGGACCCTCAGTACAGTGGTTGCAGCGGTGTAGATGCAAATTACGCATCAGCCCACGTTGTCCGGGAGACGCTACAGTGTGCTAGTTAAGTAGGTAATTAGCCCCCCTTCCAGTTAATTTTTTATTCCCTTACAGAGTAGTGATTGGTGATTAGAATAGTTACGTAGAGTTAATAGTGATGCATTGTTTTCTTTTTTTAAGTGTTAGTGATAGTGTTAGTGGACTAATACGCTCAAAGTCTCCTCTGCGGGCACCTATCCCCAGATTGTTAAGTGAGTCGCGGTCTTCGGATCGCCGGGCGTCCTTCCCCCCTCCAATTAAATTTTAATTATGAATTCTCAGATAGACTTGTTAGGCGACTCGTGGTTTCCCCAGGAGGAAATAACAGAAGTGGGTGAACAAGCGCTTGGTGGAGCAATAAAACCTGAGTGTTCAGAAGTCGGTCATCACGATCAGAGGAAGATGGAGTCCTTTATTATTCTAAACAGAAAAGAAATAACACCTTGCTCGATTCGTTGGTGGTGCCCACGGTAATGAAACGGAAAGCCCATGCTATGTTTTTTAAATTGAAACGTCGGATGAGTGTGACGCGGGAGTTAGGGATATTAACTTATACGTGAGGGCGACTATGGTGGTGCCAAATACACACTCCTCCACTTCGAGGGTGGACGAGGCAGTTACTACTACAACCATCATTACAACCACCACCTCAGTGTCAACGGCGACACAATCCACCGTGCCGCGGACAAGTTAACACTAGTTGTGGGTGATGGAGGTTCTATAGTCGACATGAGCGAGATCGTGTTTCCTTCCGAGGATGAGGATGACACGGAGGAACCACGCAGAGCCCGAAGCCCTGTGAGGAATTCCTAGAGGAGTGTTGAGAGGGAGAGATGGTAGTAAGTAGACCCCTGGGTGGTTAAAGGAAAGGTTACTGCCTATAAAAACTCTTTTGCAGCGGCGAGGAGATGCCGAACTGGTAAACTGGTCCCGCAGCTGAAGCAGAGATCACCGCAGTCCTGGGGGCTCTGTAGTGCCCAGGTAAAGGACTGGAAGTTCACCCCCCATGGATGAAGGCTTTGGTGAGACCCCGTCGAGGATCACCACCCTGCTCAGTTTGCCAAGACTGGTTGGGAGTTGGGTTCACCTATTCCGACCAGGAGGTCGAGTCACGTCTGACTCGGAAGTCTTGCATAGAGACAAGAAGAAAGAAGAAGAAGAAGAAGAAGACCGGTCCCGACTTATGTTGATAATATATAAACTCATGTTCTTACGAGTGTGAGAATACGAGGATTTATTTTTTTTTAAAGAGGAAAGCCGTGTACCGAGTACAACGGGCCAACTATCATTACGGTGATTCCTTTACGGAATCACCGGTAAATCCTCGTATTCTCGACGCTCGTTAAGATACCTTGTTATGGTTAGAGTAGGTACTACTAGCGAAAGAGGATGATGGGAAAAACGCGTGACGTCACTGGAACTGAGGATATATATACCGGTCTGGGCGGGAGGTCAGTCACTAGTGTTCCGTGACCCCGCTCCAGACAGGTAAGCCTTCAGTGTTCCTAAAAGCCTTGCCACACTTGAAAAACATTATTATTAATATCTAACAGTAAATTGTCCTCCCGGATACAGCTGCCGAGAGGACCAGCAAAAGACTCGTCTTTCGGTTGTTGTTTGACGAAGGCTGCATGTGGAGTTGCCTCTCAAACAAGGACGACGGCCAGAAGGACCCAGTGACTCTCAAACAATATTTGTGGCGTGAGTGTATTTTGGTCGTTTTTCCATCAGTTCCCTCACGTATAGTTAGGTAGGATAGAATAGGAATATTTGTGTTAAGGTATATGTTTATGTTTGTGTCGCTAAGGGTGGATAAGCATTTGTAAGAGCACCACCACGGATATAGCGAGTACTTTATTTATTTTATTCATCATTAAAGTTGTCCATTATTTTTATATTCGTTTTCTGTTCGTAAAACAACGTCGGACCCTCGGTACATATATATATATATATATATATATATATATATATATATATATATATATATATATATATATATATATATATATAATTATATATTTACATACATATAAATACTTTACTTGTACTGATCGTATGATATTATCCTACATCCCCCTTATTATTACCTGATGTCCATGGAGGCTAATGCAGCGACTTCTAGAGTTGCTATAACATGCATCGATGTATCCAGCATTTCATCCATCGGCTCCAGCAGATTGTGCAAAGGATGAGACACATTTAAAAGATTATCACTATCATTAGAATCGTCCTCCAAAAATAAATTGTTGAGCTGTTCCATCTTGCTGCCACTGATGCGGTAGTCTGAATGCGCCGTGCGGAGAAGATGTTGTGGCCCCTGGCCAGTCAAGAATGTGGCGGCTGCAGTGCTGTACTTTCAAGACAGAATCAGCAGGATATACATTTCAAATAAATAAGATGAAAGTAAGATGTTTGAGATCATGGCAGTTGTTGAAATACATAACATTTACATTATTAATGTTGTTTTTAATATAACAAAAATCCACAAACAAGCATAATGATTGTAATATATAAGGGAATTTGTATCACATAGCGAGATGTTGGCTTCTACCGTAGGTGGAGTCAAGAATGGAAGCGGTGCGAAATTATACGGAGAAACCATGATATCTATTTCGAATAAATCTGAAGAAATTAAGATGTTTGAGATAATTTCAGTGATTATAATTTAAAATATGTATATAATATATGTCGCTTTTCATATAAAAGAAAACTAAAAACAAGCATTAAGATTGAAATATATTAGGAAAATTGTGGCAACACCAACCAAGACATTTCTCCTTAAAATCGTGTTCGTGAAAACAAGGCAAGACGTTACGAAGTTATGCGACACATGTAAACGCTTTAATATTGATATATACCTCCAATAAAACAGTGTATATATACGAGGAAGATAAGGCCTCTTCTATTTGTTCTCAATAATCTACTCCGGATTCTGCTCCGAATCCGAATCTGCTTTGGATTAATTGGGTGCAAATAGAACAGCAGAATCTGTTTTGGATTCGCTTGATCAAAACAATAACAATGAGAGGCCAGTCGCTCCCCAGCCGTCACACGAGTCACTTCTCCGAGGAAGTGTTGAGAGTTACAACTTTAATTTCCTGATGCATTTAGGGTGACAGCGGCAGCCCTAATTATCACCAATCTGCTTATTGTACAATAAAAAATCTTTATATAACTAAATGTGTTATTGAAAACACCATTAGATTCTTGAAAAGTAGATTCAAGTCTGATGAACCTCAAGGTTAACCTTGACAATGTTACACCTATTATTTCTTTACAAATACTGCTCCACCTCTTTATTATAAATATACTATACAACATATCTGTGAAGGTTACTGGCGGTGCTCACCATTTTTTACGAGGTAAATAATGGTAGCACCCCCTAAAACCTTCACAGATGTGTTGAGTACACTATGTATAGTATGTAAGACTTCATGTATATAATAAAGAGGTGGAGCAGTAGTTGTAAAGAAATACCTCTTATTTTTATATATGTCTAATCTGTAGCACCTATAGGCTTTCCCTGGTTTGGTTAGATTTGGGTAAAACTTTACTTTTACATCCAGCCAAAAAACCTTACATTCCCACATGTCCTCATGTTTATTGGGAGAAGATGGGGAATGGGGATATCTTATTAACTATTTATTTGGGACGATAATGAGTGTCAGAATCATTTGTGTATATCAATGTAGAGTAGAGCTTCCCCTTAACCAAAATAAACTTTGGGGATATCTTATTTAACTTCATATGCTACGGTTATACATATTTTTGCAAACATTTATGCAGAATTTTTGTACCATTTAATCTCTTTCACGTACAAGTAAATTGTTTTCTTTGGAGTATATATCAAAATTCAAAGAAAATAAATAACCCGGTTAGAGGCTGCTGTTATATCTCCTTCGTTTCTGGTATTCATCACCATTATTATACAATTTTAAGCCTACAGTAGTATTTCTGAAACATTTTTCTACCATTTAATATCTTTCTCGTATATATATACACTGTTTTTATTGGAGGTATATATTAATAATAGATTCCGAGAAGAGGCTGCTGTTATATATCTCCTTTGTTTCTTATATTCATCACCACTATTATACAATTCTGTGCCTACAGTAACATTTCTACAATATTTCTCTACCGCTTACTATCTTTCTCGTATATATACACTGTTTTATTGGAGGTATATATCAATATTAACTTCTGAGAAGAGGCTGGCTCAGGCTGGTGCAAAAATGCTGCGAACGAGTGTCGTCTGCTATAACCCACCTCCCAAATCAGATTCGACGGATTCAGGAATCTGTTACAGATCACGGGTTAAGATGGTAAATAGAACACGATTTCGCGGCTAAGCCCCGCCCAGAGCGGCCAAGCCCCACCCAGATTCAGTGATCTGAAACGGATTCACGCAAATAGAAGAGGCCTATAGTAAGCGGTAGAGAAATGTTGTAGAAATGTTACTGTAGTCACAAAATTGTATAATAGTGGTGATGAATACCAGAAACAAAGGAGATATATAACAGCAGCCTCTTCTCGGAATCTATTATTAATATATACCTCCAATAAGAACAGTGTATATATACGAGAAAGATATCAAGAGAAACGTTTCAGAAAAACTACTGTAGGCTTAAAATTGTATAATAATGGTGATGAATACCAGAAACAAAAGAGATATAACAGCAGCCTCTAACCGGATTATTTTTCTTTGAATTTTGATATATACTCCCAAGAAAACAACTTATTTGTACGTGAAAGAGATTAAATGGTACAAAAATTCTGCATAAATGTTAGTGTATAGGTACAAAAATATGTAACCGTAGCATATGAATAGTTAAATAAGATATCTCCACAGTTAATTTTGGTTAAGGGGAAGCTATACTCGGGAGTTTTACATTGATATACACAAATGATTTTGACACTCATTACTGTCCCAAATAAATAGTTAATAAGATATCCCCATTCCCCATCTTCTCCCAATAAACATGAGGACATGTGGGAATGTAAGGTTTTTTGGCTGGGTGTAAAAGTGAAGTTTTACCCAAATCTAACCTAACCAGGGAAAGCCTATCGGCGTTACAGATTAGACATATATAAAAATAAGGGATATTTCTTTACAACTACTGCTCCACCTCTTTATTATATATATATGAAGTCTTACATACTATACATAGTGTACTCAACATATCTGTGAAGGTTTCAAGAGGTGCTCACCATTATTTACCTCACAAAACGTCTTTGAAGTTATGTTCTGTTGGTTAAGTTAGGTTAAGTTATGGTTAGGTTAAGGTTGTTAGGTTAGTTTGCGGTCATGTTATGGTTATGTTAAGTTAGGTTAGATGCGGTTCAGTTAGGTTCGGTTACATAAGATTTTTACATTTTAATACCCAAACCCCCAAAAAAAACTAATTTGCGAACCCTAACTTCCGGGTGATAAAATGTAAAAATCTTATATAATCGAACCTAACTGAACCTAACTTAGCCTAATCATAACATAACCGTAACCTAACAACTTTAACATAACCATAACTTGACATAACCTAACCAACCTAACATAACCTATCATAATTTCAAAGAAGTTTTGCGAGGTAAATAATGGTGAGCACCACCAGAAACCTTCACAGATATGTTGAGTACACTATGTATAGTATATTTATAATAAAGAGATGGAGCAGTATTTGTAAAGAAATAATAGGTGTAACACTGTCAAGGTTAACCTCGAGGTTCATCAGACTTGAATCTACTTTTCAAGAATCTAATGATGTTTTCAATAACACATTTAGTTATATAAAGTATTTTTTATTGTACAATAAGCAGTTTGGTGATAATTAGGGATGCTGCTGTCACCCTAAATGCATCAGGAAATGAAAGTTGCAACTCTTGACACTTCCTCGGGGAAGTGACTAGTGTGACGACTGGGCAGCGACTGGCCCAAGGATGGTATAAGGTCTCTTCTATTTGCGTGAATCCGTTTCAGATCACTGAATCTGGGCGGGGCTTGGCCGCTCTGGACGGGGCTTCACCGCGAAATCGTGTTCTATTTACCATCTGTTAGGGTTGGAGCACAGAAAGGCTGGAGAGGCGTTGCGAGGTTTATTCTCCGAATACAGGGAGGGTGCAGGACAGCTGGTCTCTGCTTCCTTTGTTTACCCAACTAACCCGGGCGCCGTTAAGCGGCCGGAAGTTGAGGGTTGCCACACATCCCCACACTCCCCCCCCCAATTACACAAGTCGCCCAACTTGGGTGGTGTAATGACCAGAACATAAAACACTTTAAGAGAGCAAACCAAGGGTTATAAACACAGGGGGAAAAATAAATAAATACATTTGTGTGGTCCGTCGACATCACAACACCATGGGCGTACGACACTCAATGTGTTGCTTGAGGGATGGCGTCACCTAACACGTAGTCGGACAGGTGACGTGGCACCTGTCTGGGGCGCTGGGGTCTTCCTTCAGTAGGTGGGATGGGATCAGGTATTGCGGCTGCCCCGTTGTCACGCGCCTGAATGGACGGCTTGTACGTGAGAAGGCGTAGGTGGCGCCTGTTCCTGATGATGGCAGGTCCGCTGCCGTCCAGCCGCACCAAGTACTGCCTGGGTGCCGTAGTCTCCAAGACTGTGCCTGCGCGATCCCATCGTCTACTGCGGATCCGTTGGCCAGGCGTAAGAGGCTCGAGGTTGTGGGCTGTCTGGTTATGCCGAAAGGCTGCATTGTCCCCAGAGCAGGCCATGGCCCGTTCACATTCCTGCAGCAGCCACGCCCACCGCTCGCTCACCTCATAGAGAGACGCATCCACAGGTATGGCATCCCGCAGCTGATGTCCTGTGAGCAGCTGGGCTGGGGAGGCTTCAGAGCCCTGCGGGGGGTGTTGAGGTACTGCATGATGGCCCTTGCTGCGCCGTCGGTGTCCAGGGAACCGTTCTGGGCAGTGTTGCCGCGTAGCAGCCTCTTCGCGGCCATTGGATTGGGGATAATGTGCAGATGAGACCCTCAGCTGCACACGCCAGGTGTTGAAGAAGCCCTGGATTCCTGGCTGGTGAGATTTGTTCCTCCATCACACGACAGCTCCTCTGGGATGCCGAAGCGCCTGAACCACCGTCGAAACACTGTAATCAGGCGTGCACTGGTGGCATCGCCCGACAGATGCTCCACTTCGAGCCATCCCGAGAGCCTGTCAGCAAAGGCAATATAGGTGTGGCCGTCCAGTTGAAATAAGTCGGCTACCACCTGCTGGAATGGGTACTGCGGGGGCGGAGTGGGCAGGAGGGTCTTTGCGGGGCTGGAAGTGGCGTGCGTATCGCATACTGCACATTGACGCCTCTTCTGCTCCACCAGTAGACTGATTGTCTCGCCCTGCGTAGCATTGAGTCCCTGCACTGGTGTCCCGCATGAAGGTTCGCGAGGACTGCACGCCTAAGGGCCGCAGGTACGACCAGCCGCGGGTGTTTCTCGTCACAGGTGTACAGGACAATGCTCCCTTGGCAGGAAAGATGGCGCCGCATCCTGAAGTACTGGCGGAGGGCGAGCGGTTCCCAGTCCTTGCGCTCAGCCCAGCTGTCATTGGCCATACATTCCCGCAAGAGCCGGTACTCCTCGTCCCGCTCGGCCTCTTCCTCCACTTGACGAAGGTCCACCACATGCCTCACCTCGTCCTCGGCTGCCGCGACTGTGGCTGCAGTCATGGCCACGCATACCAGCTCTTCGTCATCTTCGTCCGACCCCTCTGGCCCACCTGACAGGATTGGGTAGCGTGACAAGGCGTCTGCCGCACAGTTGGTGTCGCCCTTCAAATACTTGATGCGGAAGGTGAACATCAGTGTTTTCTCTTTTAAGTTGAGGAGCCGGGGGTTGGCTATGTCCTTGAGTTCTTTGTCTCCGAAAATCCTTGTGAGGGCCTTGTGGTCTGTGACGAGCGTGAGGTTTTTGCAGCCAAGGAGGAAGAGGCGTGCCTTCTTCAGGCACCAGGCGATGGCGAGCGCTTCTCCCTCGAGGGTGCTGTAGTTCCTCTCGGCTGCTGTGAGGTGTCGACTACCACAGAGCACAAGCTTCCACCCGCCAGGGCAGCACAGCGGGGATTTCTCGGAGACACACTCGCAGTACTGCTGCAAGATAACGAAGCCAATACCCTGGTGGCTGTAGTCTGTGAGGACTGCAGTGGGACGCGATACGTCATAGAAGCGCAATCCCTCGGCTGCCAATCGCCCAATAGTGTCTTTTGCAGAGGTGACGAGTGCCTCCAACTGCTTGTCCCAGTACACTGCCTTCCCACCCGGCTTCTTGAGTAGCTCCCTGAAGGGCTCCATGACAGGGGCGACCGCCAGGAAGGGCGCAACTCGGTTGACGAGGCCAAACCATGATCGCACGTCAGTCAAGGTGGGTTGGGCGGGCATCTTGAAGTCGGTTATGCTGTTGATGAGGTCGCGGCTCGTTCGGTATCCTTCCCAGCCCATGCATCTCTGGAGGAGGTCGTACGTGTGCCAGAAGGCATCGCTGATGCTGCAGTCGTGGAGTAGAGTGTCGTCTACGCACTTGAGCTTCCTGGGCACGTCAGTGATGGTGTCATCAAAGCGCTTTGTAAAAGCGTCCTGCGAAGCGCAGTGGCCCATGGGGTGCGGCAGTACCGGTAGCGTCCCCAGGGGGTGATGAATGTTGTGAGCTTGCGACTCTCCTCGTCGAGGGGGACCTGGTGGTAGCCTGAGTATGCGTCTGCTACGGTCTTGAATGCATGTTTGGACACGCTAGAGATGAGATCAAAGGGCGGCCTGGTGTGGTGCGTCTCCCTGAGGCTCGCACGGTTGAGGCGCTGAAAGTCGACTGTATGACGGGGCCTTCTATCCTTTTTTGGCACTACCACCATTCTGGAGCACCACTCGGTGGGCTCGCCTGCGGGAACCACCTCAATGATGTCCTTGTCAACATCGTCGTCCAGCTGACGTACCTCATCAAAGAAGTGGAGCGGGACGTGGACGGCGTGGGGGCGTGCGTCAGGTCGTAGGTGAATATGGTGAGGCGGGCCACTCATTTCAGGTAGTGGAGTACGTCCCATGGCAAATACAGTGCGCCCGAAGTGCTCTAAGAACCATTTCACCAGGCGATCGACGTTCTCCTCTACAAGCTCATAGGGTGGCGATTCCGGGCGAAGTGGGGCTTGTGGGGTATCTGATGGTTCATGGCACACACACTGGTGGGCGCTAGGGGGCGTGGGAAGGTGATGGACCAGGCGAAGGGCCTTGCATGCCTTAAGTGATAGGTAGAGTTGTTGCACACCTTCGACTATGTAAATGCATTCTGTGGTGGAGACAGTCCCCACAGAGACCTGACATGTGATGGTTCCCAGGATGCGCATGCTGCCCCCGGCAACGTGGGTGACTGCCATGGGTGTAGCCCGGAGCTGACGTTGGGATATGCCGAGGTCCCCCAACAGTAGGCGGCCCGCCACAGACACTTGAGCCCCAGTGTCCGCCACTGCTGTGTAGGAACACGTGGCGCAGGGGCAGGAGCAGCTGATCACCACGGGCAGCGACGCCGTCGTCTCCAGTCCTCCAACGATCACTGCACCGGAGGTGGGGGGGTAGATCGAGTGTTGAGTGGGCGAACGGACGCCACCCTGCGGGGTGAGGGCCGGGCACAGGCGCCAGAAGTGCCCCTTCCGGCCGCAGCAACGGCATGTTGCTGCAAACGCTCGGCACTGACGCCCGCCTGTGCACTCAGCGTCCCCGCAGGCTGTGCACCGCCTGCGTCCTCGCCGTACCCCCTCCTGGCGGGTTTTTCCTTGTCCGCTGGGCCGGCCCGCTACCGCCACCTCGGCAGGGTGTGGGGTCATGGAGGGTGGGGATGGTGGGTCGGCGATTGTCACACTGGCTACGTCACTCGAAGGTCGTTCACTCGCCTTTTTCGCGGCCTTAATAACTTCACACGCGTGGACTACATCACTGAATGATTCGAGGCGTGGGAAGCAACGCAGCACCTCTGCTTTCATGCTGCGGTCGCGTAGCCCCATCACTATCTTCCTGCTGAGCATGTACTCCTGCAAGGAGCAGTGGCACTCAGGGCACCTAAAGCCACACTCATTCGCCTTGGCACGGCACTGGGAGATGTACGCACATACACTGTCATTCGGTGCCTTTGCTAGAGAGAAGAACTCCGCACATGCTCCGACAATACAGCGTGGGTCGATCACTACACTCCTCATGATGTCAATTGCGTCCGCGGTTGAGAGCTGCCTGAATTCGTGCTTGCCTAGGCGTGCGTCGATGTGCTGCTGCACCTCTGTATTACAGAGCAGGCGTACATAAGGCGCAGCCATCGGCGGCACCCAGCCGCAGATGCTGCTGTAGTCCTCGACGCTGGTAGCCCATGCCTCAAACGTTGCTGGCGACATGCCCACAGTAGCTCCCCCTGATCCAGGTGGAGGAGGTAGTGGGCGCCGCTGCAGGGTCGTCGGCCAGAGCTGCTGCCCGGTAGCTGGTGTGAAGTCAGGACTTGGTGTGTACTGTGCGGCGCGGGCCGTGTATGGCTGCAGCGGCGGCGGCGGGACCCACATGGCTGCTCTCGCCGGCCCGCTGGCTGTCGGAGGCATCTTCATGCCCCCCATATCTTCCTTCATCAACCCCTGAAGAAACTGCGCCATGTTAGGGTTGGAGCACAGAAAGGCTGGAGAAGCGTTGCGAGGTTTATTCTCCGAATACAGGGAGGGTGCAGGACAGCTGGTCTCTGCTTCCTTTGTTTACCCAACTAACCTGGGCGCCGTTAAGCGGCCGGAAGTTGAGGGTTGCCTCACACCCCCACACCATCTTAACCCGTAATCTGTAACAGATTCATGAATCCGTCGAATCTGATTCTGGAGGTGGGTTATAGCAGACGACACTCGTTCACGGGTTTTTTGCACCAGCCTGAGCCAGCCTCTTCTCAGAAGTTAATATTGATATATACCTTCAATAAAACAGTGTATATATACGAGGAAGATGGTAAGCGGTAGAGAAATGTTGCAGAAATGTTACTGTAGACACAGAATTATATAATAGTGGTGATGAATACCAGAAACAAAGGAGATATATAACAGCAGCCTCTTCTCGTTATCTATTATTAATATATACCTCCAATAAAAACAGTGTACATATACGAGAAAGATATTAAGTGGTAGAGAAACGTTTCAGAAATGCTACTGTAGGCTTAAAATTGTATAATAAAGGTGATGAATACCAGAAACAAAGGAGATATAACAGCAGCCTCTAACCGGATTATTTATTTTCTTTGAAATTTGATATATACTGCCAAGAAAACAACTTACTTGTACGTGAAAGAGATTAAATGGTACAAAAAATCTGCATAAATAGGTATAGGTACAAAAATATGTATAACCGTAGCCATAGACTACACCATACTTGACTGGACACTCGAAATCGGACCCTACGGCAGATTTTTAGAAAAATCAAAGAAAATGCTTAGAAATAAGATAGGAACCTCAAATAAAAAGCAAACACTTCAGAGTGAATATGTTTATGAGCAACAAAAACAAATTAGTCAACGTACGTCATCAGTGGGCAACAATTATTAAATCCTAAGAAACCAAGAAAAATACAAAATTTGCAATAATTGCCAGGAATATTGGAATTTCAATCTGAAAACACTTACATGCATAGCCCATGTAGTCTACATTAATATGCAATACCATAGAATACACCATACGTGACTGTGCACTCGAAATCAGGTCTTTCGCAAATGTGTCCTGAGACAATTTTTTGTTTGCTTTATTTGAATAAAATACTTAAAATCATCATAGAAACCTCAAACAAAAAGCAAACACCTCAGAGTGATGTGAAAAATATGTTTATGAGCAACAAAAACAAATTAGTCAACATACGTCATCGGTGGGCGACAATTATTAAATCCCGACACCAATAAAAACACCAAATTTGCAATAATTTCCAGTAATATTGGAATTTCAATCTGAAAACACTTATATGCATAGCCCATGTAGTCTATATTGATATGCAATACTATAGAATACACCATACGTGACTGTGCACTCGAAATCGGGTCTTTCGCACATGTGATTTTTTGTTTGTTTTATTTGAATAAAATACTTAAAACCATCATAGAGACCTCAACTAAAAAGCAAACACCTCAGAGTGATGTGAAGAATATGTTTATGAGCACTTAAATGACTGGCCAATCCAGCCATAACCCCAGATCAATCGATATCTATAACTGGTGTGACCACGCCTTAAAGATTTGTTTTGGTCTTCCTCTACTTCTTCTTGTGACCTCTTTCGCTTTGATATAGGGCCGTATTCCGAGTCACTTCGGGTCCCGCAGATATTCAAATTTTCCCGACCATCGTGTCGGTGGCCGGGTTTACGCATGTTGGTATCTCTAGTTCTTCAAAACCGAAGCTTAGCTCCGCCCCCTTACAAGTCAAATCATCGGTACCAACTTATGCAACATTTATCATATTCCTTGGTACATATGCCTTTTTGACTAATGTGTTCTTGATTTTACGTCTATAATTAATAATTTATTCACAATAAAGTACATTTTGCTATGCATGGGACTGTTTTACACTGTAAAATACGTGTTTTTACAGAGTTCCTGGTCCGTAAAGGTTGGTAATTCACTGTGCAGCCTGCTGCTGATCTATCTGAATTATAATGACATTTTTCTGGTAATTAAAGAATGTATTCTCTCTGCTATACATCAAGATAACTTACATTTATTATAATCTATCATTCAATCTTACTTCTCTTTAAAAAAAAAAATTTCATAATGAGAAAAATATGTTTTATGAAATGCGTATTTTTGCTGTCAAGAATCTGAAGGATAAAGATGCCATCAAACGCTATACTTCCGTTTTATAATCATTCATTTGTATATTATGAAGTATTTTGTGGCATATCAATAACTTTACACAGCCAAATATATGATAGGGCTTATTTCAATCAATAATGCAGAGCTGCACAATGTCCTTTTAAACTTCACGATGAGAATACATGTTTTAAAACATGCGTAAACATTCCTCCTGTCCAGAGGATACGCCACCAAGCGCTATATTTCATTAGAAGGTAAGAATATAGGAATATAAGGAAGCTACAAAAGGCCCCGAGACCTGCAATAGGTAGTTCCTGTTAATCCTATACTCCTTATTAGCTACCTACACCATCCTCCATCCATGAAGTCGTCTTCTCTTGTAACTCCCTATTGTCTGTGCACTAACTACCTGCTGACTGAGTCTGTTCCAATCATCATTTATATATCAGCTATTTTGTTGGTCATGAAGTATTTCTCGAAATATTAATAACTTTACACGGCAAACAAAGGAACACATAGTAAAACTAAACTATTGGAAGAAAAAAAAATTAAAGTAAAATCTGGAGTTACAGCGAAAAGAAGCAGAAGTAAGCTTACAGTTTATACAAAATACTCTGCAAAATATAGAGGAGTCTTTCCATTATCGTAATAGATTTTTAGAATTTGCTAGATCATTTTATGAAGCTACTGAATAGGTTATTCTAGCAATGTATATTGTATATGTTAAGGAAATGTATATATGCTATATGTTAAGGGTTATGCGTTTTGTTTTTCTTTTTCCTTTAGTGTATATATTTTCTATATGTTAAGGGCTTACATGAGAATCTCAGGTAATTTTTTTGCAGTGTTTTAATTTTCTATGTTAAGTTTTTCTTTATATTTGTGTTATCTATATCTAACTGTTAATTGCTTTACTTACAAAACAGCTGTCTGGAGGAACAATATCTCTAGTGACACCAAATATGACATGGGATTAAATTACGTTTCCTTTAACCCTTTCACATATTGGCTCTAAAAATTAAACTGGTTCTCATCAACTACATTTATTTAACAATCTTAATCACAATATTTTTTCTAACATGATCGAGATCATGTTGTTCTGATAACAAGCAAAATGCTTGGATAAAAAGTTTTTGTTCACTGGGTGAAATATCACAATGTAGATTGTCTCTATAATAGCCTGTACATGGGGCACAAGTTCTATGGCATCTGGCAATACATTTTCAGGTTCTTCAATAAGGTTAAGCCTACTTTCAATTATCA
The DNA here is from genome assembly GCA_036785275.1 of Cancer borealis. NCBI lineage: Eukaryota > Metazoa > Arthropoda > Malacostraca > Decapoda > Cancridae > Cancer > Cancer borealis. Next base: position 204,520 of record JAXIVD010000034.1, on the reverse strand, counting down.
TGTTATGAAATACAGCCCATACAGTTATAATATTATTTCCAGTTCTCAAATTTGTTCTCATTTTACACTCTAATATTGCAAATATCCTTTTCCATATTCCAAACACTCACTACAGCATTTCTTGTTCTAACATGTGCCAGATTGTAACCTTTCTCTGTGGTTGCATTTAAGCTTGGAGTCATTAGATATGGGTGGCAGGCATAGCCACTGTCACTTAACAAATAACCTCTGTAACCACCTGATTCTAGCAGTTCATGCAAGTTTGAGGAGAAAAAATGCATGAATCATGTACACTTCCAGCCCAACCAGTGATTAGTGAAGTGAATAAAAAATCTGCATCACACAAACCCATTACATTAACGAAAAAAAAAAAAAAAAACTTTCCTACATCTATATATAGTTCAGCGTTATCACCACCTATACTAACTATAGGAATGTGGAACCCATCAACACAGGCAATTACACCAAGCACAACACATAAAAACAAAATTTTCCATAATTTGTCCCTCTTCTGGAGGCTGTGGAAATGTTATAATTCTGGTGCCAGGGAAGCAATAGCTCTTGAGACATTTGCTTACACTTGCTTGTAACATATCTGAACAATCAGCAATGGAAAGTTGAACATTCCCTGTTGCCTGTATCTGAGAGCCACAAGTAGCTTTAAGATAGGTTGGACTGGGAGATCTGAGGAAGAAAAATTGATGTGTTTTACCATCAAATACACATACTTCATCCTACAATGAATTTTCTGAATTTGGGGTGGAAATGAATACATTTTAAGGGTCTCAGGCATGTCAAATATAATATATTAGGGTTGTTTGGCTGCATATTGGGGAAAAAGCATGAGAACATAAGAATAAGAATATAGGGAAGCTACAAAAGGCCCGGAGGCCTACATTAGATAGTTCCAGTTAATCCTATACCCCCTTATTAACTAGATATGTATATTTAGCCTTGAAGCAAATATATTCTTAGTTCCTTTGGGTCCCAAAGTTATTCAAATGTTCCCGCCTCCCGGCCGTATATTCACCAATTGGCAAGTGAGTACCATACGGTACTCACTTGCATATTCACCAATTGCCAAGTGAGTACCGTACGGTACTCACTTGCATATTTACCAATTGGCAAGTGAGTACCGTATGGTACTCACTTGCATATTCACAAATTGGCAAGTGAGTACCATACGGTACTCTTTTGCATATTTACCAATTGGCAAGTGAGTACCGTATGGTACTCTTTTGCATATTTATCAATTGGCAAGCGAGTACCATACGGTACTCTTTTGCATATTCACTAATTGGCAAGTGAGTACTGTACTGTACCCTTTTGCATATTTACCAATTGGCAAGTGAGTACCGTACGGTACTCTTTTGCATATTTATCAATTGGCAAGTGAGTACCATACGGTACTCCTTTGCATATTCACCAATTGGCAAGTGAGTACCGTACGGTACCCTTTTGCATATTTACCAATTGGCAAATGAGTACCGTACGCTATGAGCTTTTTATGTAGATAGTTGTATTAAATTAACCTTGCTGTCTTACAGATGAGAAGTCTAGTGACAATACATTGTTACTGTTAATCAAGCTATTCCCATCCTAGGATGTACCAACATTGGTAATAGTCTATCATATATCCTCATAACCATAGATGCAAACCTCTTTCACCTTGTGTACATTCTTTAGAGAGTCAAAATTGTTGTCTAAATTCCTCTTCTTAGTACACTTGGAAGGGATCCTGTCTGTGATGGAAATATTATAATGGTCTGGCAGCCAATTCCTCCCACCGCCAGGTCTTCACCGTCACCAAATTCATCATAGTTAGCCATTCTGATACGAGAAAATATATACAATTATATCCTGATAAAATAAACCAACAAAAATTAACATTATGTAATTGATAGAATCAATATATATATATATATATATATATATATATATATATATATATATATATATATATATATATATATATATATATATATATATATATATATATATATATATATATATATATATATATATATATATATATATATATATATATATATATATATATATATATATATATATATATATATATATATATATATATATATATATATATATATATATATATATATATATATATATATATATAAGCACTTGTATTATTTTTACAACCAGACTGACATTTTACATGTTAAAATGATTACAAAATATCAGCACTCACAGCATTCCAATAATTCTTAAATAAATTATTTATAACTAACTTACTGTAAACAGTACATATATTGTGAAAATTATAGAATAAGCAGGTGTAACCTTGCATTTATACATCTCAGCATAACACTAGTCACCTTGCTTGGCTTGAATCATGAAAGACTCAAAATTATCAAGTTCAGTTCACATAAGCTTTAGTTCACATAAGTTTTCTTTATGCTATTGTACCGAGGGTCAGTGTTAAGTCACTGTACCGTAGGTAAATATTACTTTCTATTGACACTGCTGTCATCACTGTACCGTTTCGGTATAACTCTACCTTCTTATCTACTATTTTCTATGCTGCCACCACGACACCACTTGGGCATCGACACTATTGCTACTACTACCACTTGGCCCTCCACCACCGAGGTTGAGATACGAACAGAAAACGAATATAGTAAAATAATGGACAACTTTAATGATGAATAAATAAATAAAGTACTCGCTATATCCGTGGTGGTGCTCTTACAAGTGCTTATCCACCCTTTGCGACACAAACATAAACAAATACATTAACACAAATATTCCTATTCTATCCTACCTAACTATACGTGAGGGAACTGATGGAAAACGACCAAAATACACTCACGCCACAAATACTGTTTGAGAGTCACTGGATCCTTCTTGCCGTCGTCCTTGGCGAAAGGCAACTCCATATGCAGCCTTAGTCAAACCACAACCGAAAGACAGTCTTTTGCTGGTCCTCTCGGCAACTGTATCCGGGAGGACAATTTACTGTTAGACATTAATCTTAATGTTTTTTCAAGAGTGTGGCAAGGCTTTTAGGAACACTAGGCTTACCTGTCTGGAGCGGGGTCACAGAACACTAGTGACTGACCTTCCGCCCAGACCGGTATATATATCCTCAGTTCCAGTGACGTCACGCGTTTTTCCCATCATCCCCTCTATCCAGTGGTACCTACTCTAACCATAACAAGGTATCTAACGAGTGTCGAGAATACGAGGATTTACCGGTGATTCCGCAAAGGAAACACCGTAATGATAGTTGGCCCGTTGTACTCGGTACACGATGATAAAAAAAAAGGACAGACTCTAGAAATAGGGAGGGTTGAGGGGGCTATTTCTTAACCCTTCTCGAAAATATTTGGTTTACGTAGTAATTTAGGGGTCACAATATCTAAACACTCAGCTAGGTAGCCTAGAAAGGATATGTATGTATGCCTAACTACCTAGCTGCCTTCCCAGTATTACGTATACTATACTATTCTAGGATTAATATGCTATGGAAGGATGCTTCTGTTCATAGTTCCTTCATAAATATACTACCAACAATGAAGAAATATATGCAACTTACCTTAGATCGCTGGAAATAACATTTACACAAGGCGTAAATTATAACGCAAGCCGTCAGGAATGCTTTCTTTTACATTTATCTGCTCCTAACACAACTGTATACCTATTCTAGGATTAATATGCTATGAAAGGCTGTATCTCTTCATAGTTCCTTCATAAATATACTACCAAGAATGCTGAAATACATGTATCTTATCTTAAAAAGCTGAAAATAACTAGAATTATACGCCAAAGTGCAGAGGTACTACTTGTGTGTTGTGTCTGCTGCTGCGCTGGTGGCTTCCATTCTTCATCGACAAATAAGTTCTTCACCAAAATCTAACTGTTGTATTTCAATGTTCTGGAGCATCTTCAAACTACATCAGTATTTTTCATTTAAATTATTTTGTGTCTTTCAAATATCTGAAGTCTCTTATTTGGAATATAACGAAAAATATTAACAGAAAATTCCGATGATGGCCAAGCTTAGGGAGGGGGTAGCAGCCCGGTGTGGATTCACTCGAGGTACCCCCTTCACTCAAAGTCCCCCCTCTCTGCGCGTGCGCGGGGGGCGGATTTGCTGCCAGCCGCACGACTCACTCTTCTGAGCGGGACTAAAATAATGTAAACAAACAACACTGATGCCCTCTCCCGCTTAGTTCTCCGCACTCCCGTCCCTCTCTCTCTCTCTCTCTCTCTCTCTCTCTCTCTCTCTCTCTCTCTCTCTCTCTCTCTCTCTCTCTCTCTCTCTCTCTCTCTCTCTCTCTCTCTCTCCGTACGAAATGTGGTGTTTGTTTACGTGTCTACATAGCTTGGGAGAGGTGAGACTGAGGTGACTGTCTGTGTAGGGTTTAGGTTGAGCAGCTCTGCAACCGTGAACACTCAACTGGACAACTTTACAAGTTTACAAGCGAATTCGTCCCATATCGAGTGTGGCCCATTAATAACCGAAAGGAGCCTTTATTGAGGCGACAAAGATCACAAAACATGTAAGAATAATAATATTGAACACGAAAATAATGTATTTGAGTAGTCAAACCATCCCAGGAAACCATAAGCCGAATATATCATCTACCGAATTCATCATCAGAGCAGCAATGCGACTGTTTTGTTTACAAATTTTTAGTCCCGCTCAGAAGAGTGAGTCGTGCGGCTGGCAGCAAAGTCGCCTCCCGCGCACGCGCAGAGGGAGGGGGGACTCTGAGTGAAAGGGGTACCTCGAGTGAACCCACACCAGCGAATTTACCCGGCGGTTCCAATGTTGTGCGTAAATTACGACGATTCACAATACCGTGACCCGGCGAGACGGTTGGTATGAAGAGACTACGGATACAGCCCCTAGTCATGCGAGAAGTAAATACTATATTTGCATCGAATTAAAATTTATATTTGGGTGTTTTCTTGAATTGTCGTCTATCCTATTTTTCTCATACTCATAAAACGTCATGGAAAAAAGTGCATTTTTTTTTGTTTTGTTACATATATACTGAATAAACGATAGTTTCTCAACTCAGACCTCCTGTGACATCAAGATCAAGCCACGAATTATTGTGAAAAATTCATTCCCAAGCCGATATAACGATAATATGACATTTGATCACAATCAAATCATATTCAGAAATGGTGATTTCACAATATGTGATGTTTTATTTCAGAAATTATTGCGAATTTGTCAAAATTTTTGCTATAAACAATATGCTTTATACAAAACTCCCACACGATTTTTCACTCAAACTTGTAATCTTTATGTTAATTTCCTATTTGCAAAAGTTGTAAAATAATTTTTTTGGTTCAGCCATGGTTCAGCAATCATTACTGATTGTAAAGACATGAAATACAATGTCCTAAGTAGAATATGAACTGATATATGAAGTATTATCTGTCATCACTCATAGCAGCGGAATCCATAGGGCCTACATGTAATATCGTCTGTCAGTGATTGTCGCGAGTGTCCAGTCAAGTATGGTGTAGTCTACGCCGTAGCATATGAATAGTTAAATAAGATATCCCCAAAGTTTATTTTGGTTAAGGGGAAGCTCTACTCGGGAGTTTCACATTGATATACACAAATGATTCTAACACTCATTACCGTCCCAAATAAATAGTTAATAAGATATCCCCATTCCCCATCTTCTCCCAACAAACATGAGGACATGTGGGAATGTAAGGTTTTTCGTCTGGGTGTAAAAGTGAAGTTTTACCCAAATCTAACCTAACCAGGGAAAGCCTATCGGCGCTACAGATTAGACCAGTGGCGGCTCGTAGCTAGAATTAGTGGGGGTGCTGCTTCAGAAAAATTTTAGCCACTGTTTTAATATTGTGTAAAAAGGTCAGCACTGCATGAGTGACAGTGCTCTCTCCCTTGCGTGCAGCTTCCTATCATGGACATGTATGCATGCGCACAAAATGTGAATTAAATAGAATAGCTGAAAGCAGGATAATAATCTAATTCTACAATTTATCACATTCAAGAATATGGTGCACGGTTTTTAAGCACAACACGCGGAGTCAAAAAGCAACACTACCTTACTCCAGCTCAGCAGTGTCAGCACTGCGGTCTGCCCCTAGTGGTTCGGTCCCATCTCGGACATGTGCGCATGCACATGACAGCCAAGCACGGCGTCGATGGAACTGTGAAGAACACAGTTCTATATAAGAATGTTTGTATTATTTTCATAAACTAGGGGATGTCTACTGACATTAAGCTTAAGGATTATATAATCTACATGTATAAAGAAAGAATTAAAGAAAAAAGGACTCAATATATTGAATATTATCGATAATATCGAGTGGAAAATAGAGGGTGCTGCAGTTCCGTAGTGCCTATACACGAGCCGCCACTGGATTAGACATATATAAAAATAAGGGGTATTTCTTTATAATTACTGCTCCACCTCTTTATTATATATATTAAGTCTTACATACTATAAATGGTGTACTCAACACATCTGTGAAGGTTTCAGGTGCTCATCATCATTTACCTCGCAAAACGTCTTTGAAGTTATGTTATGTTGGTTAAGTTAGGTTAAGTTATGGTTATAACCATAAATTAACCTAATTTAACCAACATAACATAACCGCAAACTAATCTAACAACCTTAAGCTATAGGTTAAGATTGTTAGGTTAGTTTGCGGTTATGTTATGATTATGTTAAGTTAGATTCGGTTACATAAGATTTTTATATTTTAATACCCAACCCCCCAAAAACACTAATTTGCGAACCCTAACTTCCGGGTGATAAAATGTAAAAATCTTATATAATCGAACCTAACTTAATCTAACCGTAACCTAACAACTTTAACATAACCATAACTTGACATAACCTAACCAACCTAACATAACCTATCATAATTTCAAAGAAGTTTTGCGAGGTAAATAATGGTGAGCACCGCCAGAAACCTTCACAGATATGTTGAGTACACTATAAGCGTTTACATGTGTCGCCAAACTTCGTTTGTTTTCACGAACACGATTTTAAGGAGAAATGTCTTGGTTGGTGTTGCCACAATTTTCCTAATATATTTCAATCTTAATGCTTGTTTTTAGTTTTCTTTTATATTAAAAACGACATATATTATATACATATTTTAAATTATAAGCACTGAAATTATCTCAAACATCTTAATTTCTTCAGATTTATTCGAAATAGATATCATGGTTTCTCCGCATATTTCGCACCGCTTCCACCCTTGACTCCACCTAAGGTAGAAGCCAACATCTCGCTATGTAGTACAAATTCCCTTATATATTACAATCATTATGCTTGTTTGTGGATTTTTGTTATATTAAAAACAACATTAATAATGTAAATGTTATGTATTTCAACAACTGTCATGATCTCAAACATCTTACTTTCATCTTATTTATTCGAAATGTATATCCTGCTGATTCTGTATTGAAACTACAGCACCCTCCACACTAGTCCTAAGCCCACAACATGTCCATCTATCGTCGTATACAGATCACCTTACCAGTAGCAGCAAGATGTGTGTGTGTGTGTGTGTGTGTGGGTGTATGAGTGTGTGTGTGTGTGTGTGTGTGTGTGTGTGTGTGTGTGTGTGTGTGTGTGTGTGTGTGTGTGTGTGTGTGTATGAGAGTGTGTGTGTGTGTGTGTATGAGAGTGTGTGTGTGTGTGTGTGTGTGTATGAGAGTGTGTGTGTGTGTGCGTATGAGAGTGTGTGTGTGTGTGTGTGTGTGTGTGTGCGTGCGTGTGTGTGTGTGTGTGTATGTGTGAGCACTGGATGTCTTCACATGACGCGGGCCCGGCCTTTGTATCTGGAGTGCGGGCTCGCTCCAAGTGAAATTTTTGTGTTCGAAACTGGATCTGTCTTCAGTGTCTAAATTTTCTTTGACTTACATATTTTTGTGCAATATACAAACATCTTATTTCTTACTTTAATTTGATGAAAATAATTGTAAACAATATGATATGCTTTTTACTTATTATTAGGAAAAAGGGAACAATTGTAAGTCGAAGCTACAACCACAAAATGCATTGAAACATCAATACCCACACAGGTTTGAATGTCACATCTTGTTATTTTCTACATTTTTCTAATATATTACAAGCTTTTTGCTTGTCTTTGGCGTTCTTCTATATTAAAAACAATATATATATAATATAAATCTTATGTAGACGATCAACTATAATGGTTTCAAACATCTTACTTTCCTCTGATTTATTTGAAATATATACCCAGATTCTTTCTCATGAAAACACACATATCCGCTTCGCTCCACCCACGTAGAGGGCCCATAGTTCGTTAATTTCAACACTTCCCTAATATATTTCAAGCTTTATGCTTGTTTTTGGTTAGCTTTTATATAAAAAACAACATATATATTATAAATCTTATTTATTTCTACAACTGTTATGGTCTTGAACGTCTTAATTTCCTCTCATTTAATCAAAATATTATCTCGCTCACTGTCTACACAGATGAAGTTCTGAAGTTTGATGAGCTGTGATTGGTTACATGACAAGAGGCAAAGCACTGGCAAACGCAGAAATTCGTATATTGAAAGTGTTTGCGATATGTTGGTCAGAATTTGCCTAATCATTGCATCTTGGCAAGTGGTCTTGACATTACATGTAAACGCTTTATGTATAGTATATTTATGATAAGGAGGTGGAACAGTATTTGTAAAGAAATAATAGGTGTCACATTGTCATGGTTAACCTCGAGGTTCATCAGACTTGAATCTACTTTTCAAGAATCTAATGGTGTTTTCAATAACATATTTAGTTATATAAAGTTTTTTTTATTGTACAATAAGCAGGTTGATGATAATTAGGGATGCCACTGTCACCCTAAATGCATCAGGAAATTAAAGTTGTAACTCTCGACACTTCCTCGGAGAAGTGACTAGTGTGACGGCTGGGCAGCGACTGGCCTCTCATTATTATAGTTTTGATCCAGCGAATCCAAAACAGATTCTGCTGTTCTATTTGCACCCAATTAATCCAAAACAGAATCGGATTCAGAGCAGAATCCGGAGTAGATTATTGGGAACAAATAGAAGAGGCCTATAGTATCCTTGGACTGGCCTCTCATTGTTATTGTTTTGATCCAGCGAATCCAAAACAGATTCTGCTGTTCTATTTGCACCCAATTAATCCAAAACAGATTCGGATTCAGAGCAGAATCCGCAGTAGATTATTGGGAACAAATAGAAGAGGCCTCAAGATCGAGATCAAGACTCAAGATCATGTTTACATCAGTTTAGGGGGCTAAGGGCTAAGCTACTCATTCATCTGCAACCTGCACTTTTGGGGCACTAGAGGCTGTGGCACCACAGCCTGCACGGCCCCATCAAATTCCCAAGAAGAAGAAGAAGCTAATATTCTATTTCTTGCCCTCAGGTGAAGAATAATCCGTAGATGGTAAGTATCAATGGGTGTGATGATGCTCAGTGGCGGGAGAGATGGAGATGCAAGGATGAAAGGTAGTGAATGTATATAACGGCCTTACACAAGCTCAATAGCCTGTTTCAGAAGTCTTCTGTAAGTCTGTAAGTATCTGTTAACAATAATATCCACATAGATCCTATTGTCTGACTCCATATACATCGGAATGATTTTCTTTCCGTTTTTCAGTGAGCTATCTTGCCATAGCCAGTAGCTTTGTAGCACATAAGCCGCGTTTTTGTCGTCCACGGGCGGGATTGGGTTTCGAAGAATGTCTTGGGGCAGTCTTGGGCCCAATCTGTGACCACCACAAAAACACGTTATCTTGACGTGGTGCCGAAATATTATTATCTGGCTTGCAAACTTTCCTAAGAACTTTATTAAAAGTAAAACGTAGCTACTGTGCTTTTATTTGAAACTATTTGGCGATATATTAATTTCCTTTTTGTTATGGTTGCCGAAAGTAATGTCCGCACCGAAAATAATCCAACAAAGTATATAACCAAAACTAAGCTGCATAATCTAAGTGGGGTCTTACTAGTGTTAAATACAACCTCAGAATGACCTCAGAACTTCTATTTGTCAGACACCTACCAATAAATCCCAGTATCTTTCTATTTATCTACGTCTAACTCTATAATACACTGTTCCCTGGGACGCGTCACTGCTTACTTGAACTCCCAAAAGTCCCTCTCACTATATGACCTTCCTAAGGTAGTGTCATTTAATGTGTAGTCTACAGACCTATTACCGGTAAAGATTCGTAAGATGACCTATTCGATATCTCCTTGCCTTTAGTATGCACTGCAAATTCAACCTCAGAAACTTGTTAAGATCATATCAAACAGTTATGCCGCTGAATTACAGAAAAAAGTACGATTTATTTTAGGTTACATTAGGTTTGGTTAGGTCTTGTTTGGTTCGGTTACGTTAGGTTTAGTTTGGTTTGGTTAGGTTAGTTTTGGTTAGGCTTATTGAACTGTAGCTCTGGGAAAGTTATGCTAACAAAGTTATTTTATTTGTTAATATTTTACATCTTCACCAGAATGGCGTGTGGCTACGAAAGAAAATGGCTTGTGTTCATCTAAATGTTTTCTAATTACCCTTGCTCTATGATAACTTCTAACATCTACATATTCATTATTAAACACTGTTGATTCAATGTACTAAACTCGTATCTTGAACAACTGGAAACTGACAAATTATAGATTGAAGTGCTTGGAGATACGTTGTCATCCACTATATTCATCCGCTATTAGTATGGCCTGTGCCTTATTATTTACCTGGTAAAGCATCTTTCATGTTAGATTGATTATATTATGTTAAGTACGGTTTAGTTCAGTTAGGCTCGGTTATATAAGCTTTTTACCCAAAACTTAGGCACATGCCATATCTATAAGCGAGCACTATGAAGATACAACATTTGTTAGGTTATGTTTAGATTAGGTTAGGTAATGTTATGTTAGGTTATGTTTGGTTAGGTATGGTTTGGTTCGGTTATATAAGCTTTTTATATTTTATTATCCCAAAGTTAGGCTCGTGTCGTATCTATAAGCGAGCACTATAAGGATACAGCATTCGTTAGGTTATGGTTAGATTATGTTATGTTATGTTATGTTTGTTTAGGTATGGTTTGGTTCGGTTATATGAGTTATTCATATTTTATTACCCCAAAGATAGGCACGTGCCGTATCTATAAGCGAGCACTTAGGTACGGCTGCCGTACCTGTAAGCTGTGTTATTATAGATAGTACGCCACATACTCATTTCATGACATTATTGGCATTAATCAGGATAAAGCTATGCTTTACCCTGATTAAAGCTATGTTTTACCCTGATTAAGGTTGTGTTTTACCGCTTTGCCACACAGTATTATAACTTTTGTGTATTCAACGCACTATTTTTCTACTAAGGTGGCGTCATTTCCCACAATTAAGGTGGGATTCAGTATATTTTACTCAAATAAGTAACTATTTACTCTCTGGGTCGCCATATTTCCTTTTTGTCGGTGTTTTTCTAGGGAATCTGGTTTGCAAGCTGAAATCTGTCTCCCAAGACACCTCCAGAGCAGTCTTCGAAGCCGAGTCTCCTCGGCTTGGAGCTGTCTTCGTATCCTCCAAGCCGAAAGTGGATGACAAAAACGCGCCAGGCGGGATTGACTTGAGATTGACTTGGGTTTACCGAAGACAATTTTCGAAACCGTGGACGAAAAAAATGCGGCTATAGAGTATGGGGTTAATATTCGGTTCGTTAACCACTTGATATATCTCCTTACCTTTATAATGAACTGTAAATTCGGTAAATTTATACTTTATGCCAATATTCCCTATCTCTACCCACACCCCACCAACCCCCCCAACAAGCTTGGGGGACCGTGGGGAATCGGGTTTTTTTTGGGGGGGTAGGCATATGTGAGTGTTATATGGCCTTTGAAAAATCTAGGGGAATTTCCCTAGATTTAGGAAAAATTTCCCAGATCTAATCTAATTTATCCTAACCTATCATAACTGGGGGAAGCTGCGTCCCCCCTGGACCCCCCCCGCTGACACTGTTGTAACCTAACCTAACCTAATTTACCCTAACTTACTCTAACCTGGAGGAGCTGCGCCCCCCCTGGACCCCCCCGCTGATGCTGTTGTAACCTAATCTAACCTAACCTAACCTAATTATTGGTTGAATTGCAAATTTACCAAGTATAATTTCATAACTCACAATACCTTAACGAGAGCATGAAATTTCTGGCTGTGGGTCATCCTCTACTATTCCTCCAAGGAGCCACACACTGGGGACACTGAACAGCTGCTGGTAGGACGCCGTGTTCCCTCAGAAACTCGTAACACAAATCGCTTTTGAAATTAAATTTTGCGATAATTTCCCAATAATCAAATTCGCAACCTTCACAAGTGATCTCAATGGTAGCCATGACAGAACTGACCACAAAAAATGTCTCCTCACCTGCCTTCACATATGCTACGCCTACTATTACTTATAGCAAGCTCTCATTGGCGCAGCTGGTGCTCTTTAGAAGTGGTGGCACGTCATTGGACAGAGGAAATATAGATACTATAAGAATCCTCTCAGTAGTTACCCACAAGCCCATGCTATTAACAATTGATAGTGTTTGTTTGTTTATGTTCAAGTTTCTGGACTTAGAAAATACTCCCCAAACGCAGCACATTCCCGGACGTACATCAGCGTTATTATTAATTTTCGACAGGTAGTGTGATCAGTGAAAATGTTGTAAATGGTAAGAGCAACAAGCTGAGGGTAGCCATAACCATCTACTGTTTAATGGCATAAAGTTAAGTAATACCGCTCAATCTCAGAAACTTGTTCAGATCACCTTAGATTGTTATACCGCTGAATTACAGAAGAAAAAAATTTATTTTTTTTAGGTTACGTTAGGTTTAGTTACGTTTAGTTAGGTTTGGTTGGGTTAGTTTTGGTTAACTTAATTTAACTGCAGCTCTGGGAAGGTTATGCTAAGAAAGCAATTTTTATTCGGTAAATTTTTACATATTCACCAGAATGGCGTGTGCTTTCGAGTGGTTACGGAAACTAATATTTGCCGAGTATGGGACGAGGGCGGGGATCTTCCACAACAGAGTGCCACCCCTGCCACCTCATATTTAAACTGATGCCCTCTCCCTCCCCGACCAGATGCAGGAGAACCTCCTCAAAGGATACTTGAAGGCCGCAAAATTAATCATGCACTTACCACTGCTAACCATTCAGTTTTATCACAAATATCATCCTTTCTTGCTCCACACATACGTACTCCTCTATTCATTCAACATTTTGGTAAAATTTTACATCTTCACCATAATGGCATTTGTTTATGTCTCCATCTTCAGACTGCATCTCGTTCAACACCTTACTTTTGGTCATAAAGAACATTTGATAGCTTCTATATTAACCTAACCTAACATAACCTATATTAACCAAACCTTAACCTACATTGTCAAATAACAGAACCTTGTTAAAAAAACAACTATTTTTCAATGATAAGGTCTCACAAAAAAACATTGAATATCTCACAAACTAATGATTTGGGACGGAAATGTAATTGAAGAAAATCTTCTCAAAATGCATCAGGTAATGCAAAAATATAACACCGAATTCTCTAGAGTATTGTGGTGAAGATGTAAAAATAATACCAACCTTTTTTTTACACACACACACACACACACACACACACACACACACACACACACACACACAGATATATATATATATATATATATATATATATATATATATATATATATATATATATATATATATATATATATATATACACATACCTGTACATACTAATCTGGCAATAAATATTCTGGTTTCATCAGTTTTACGGCATGAATTTCGGAGCCCAGTTTCATTTATTTTGTTTTCTGGAGGTGTTTTTTTTATATATTTTTATATTTTTATAAGTACATTAAAAGGATACTGGCCAAGAGACGACAAAAATACATTGTAAAAATCCCACTTGTCGCAGGAGAAATAGAAGCAGGGGAGGAGGTGTCTATCTTATTTATTACACTTCTACTGTTTGTATAAAAGACACTAAGTTCATGTACCTCCCTCTCCTTACCCCGTCCTTTGTCACTATTACCCTTACCTTAATAGAGGTAAGGGTAATAGTGACAAAGGACGGGGTAAAGAGAGGGAGGTACATGAACTTGGTGTCTTTTATACAAACAATAAAAGTGTAATAAATAAGATCGACACACTTAGAGGTATCGCATGTGTTGAAGAGTTAGATATTATAGGTATTAAAGAAACTTGGTTAGATATTGCAAGCAAACATTTCTTACCTGAAGTAGGAATAGATGGGTACACTTTTTTCTACAGGGATAGAGTAGGGAGGAGAGGGGGTGGTGTAGCACTGTACGTTAGAAACACATTAAATAGCTATGTCAATACCACAATAAAAACAGATAGGAATATGGAATCAATATGGATTGACATTATTATAGGAGAGAAAAAGTTTGTTGTAGGGATTATATATAGACCTCCAGATTTAGACGAAACAGCTAGTACAAGAGCTTGCAAGGGCATCTAGGTATAATAATGTGTGCATTATGGGGGACTTTAATTATAGGAGAATAGACTGGGATAGTATGACAGGAGACGGGAGCTCGGAGGAATTCTTAAATGTCGTCCAGGATGGTTTTTTCACACAACTTGTAAGGGAACCAACGAATAATGAAACTTTGGTCAGTCAGGTTGAGATAGGAGCGAGATTTGATGTTAGTGACCACCATGAAATTAGATTCAAGATTAATGCAAAGACGGAGGTAGAACAAAACACTGCTTTAGTACCAGATTTTAGAAAAGCCAATTACCAGGGTGTCAGACACCAACTCCAGAGTATAGATTGGGAGGGAATAGGAGTAGGTAGAGAGGAGGATCAAAACATTGAGGTAGAATTGCATTATAATAGCATAGTTAGGGAAATTCATACAGGGCAGGAATAGTATATACCTAAGAGGAGGATTAGGTCAAATAGAAATTATCCAAAATGGATGAATAGGAGCATTAGAAGGGAAATTGGATTAAAAAGGGGACTCTATAGGAGAATTAAAAGGGGAGAGGTACAGGTAGTAGGACAGTATAATGACATAGCTAGGAAAGTTAAAAAAGGATATTAGGATTACAAAGAGGAATTATGAGATTAGGATAGCTAGAGATGCCCAGAAGGATCCAAAAGGATTCTATCAGCTGTACAAGGCTAAAACAAATGAAAGAATAGGACGTCTTAAAGGAATGGATGGCAGCTTGATAGAAAATGGTAAGGAAATTAGTAAGGAATTAAATACTTCTTGTCCATATTTTCTCAGGAAGAGTCGGATAGGGAACTAGAGCCAGTACAGATCTTTATAGGACAAGAGGTTGATAAATTAAGTGAAATAGCCATAAGTAGGGAAGTAGTTAGCAAGGAAATAGATAGACTTAAAAAGACTAAATCTCCAGGACTGGACGACATTTTTCCGAGGATTCTTAGGGAATGTAGAGAAGAACTCGTTGAACCCATTGCGATGATTTTTAGAAAATCCCTAGACACAGGAGTAGTTCCTAGGCTATGGAGGCAGGCAAATGTAGTTCCTATATTCAAGAAAGGAGATAAAGCAGAAAGTAGTAACTACCGCCCAATTAGTTTAACATCAGTGGTAGGCAAGATGTTAGAAGCTATCATAGCAAGGGCAATTAGAAGACATTTAGATGAACACAAGCTAATTTGACATAGTCAGCATGGTTTTAGCAAGGGAAAGTCATGCCTGACAAATTTATTATCCTTCTATAGGAAAGTATTTGAAACCATAGATAAGGGGGATGAGTATGATATAGTTTATTTGGACTTCAGTAAAGCCTTTGACAGAGTACCCCATAGGAGACTGTTAAGTAAAGTTAAGGCTCATGGCATAGGTGGGAAGGTACTAGAATGGATTAGGGGATGGCTTTCTAGTAGGGAACAGAGGGTACAGGTACAGATTATTGGGAAGAAATCCGAATGGGGTAATGTCACTGGTGGGGTACCAGTGGGATCAGTACCAGGACCGTTGTTATTCATAATTTATATAAATGACTTAGAGACAGAAATAAACAGTGATATCAGTAAGTTTGCCGATGACACAAAGATAGGAAGACCGGTAAAGAATTTAGATGATGCTAGGATGCTGCAGGATTATTTAAATAGGTCAGAGAAATGGCAGATGCAGTTTAATGTTAACAAGTGTAGCATTATGAGCGTAGGTATAGGTAATAGGCCTGTAGACTACACATTAAATGACAATACCTTAGGAAGGTCATATAGTGTGAGGGACTTATGAGTTCAAATAAGCAGTGACTTGCACCCCAGGGGAACAGTGTATTATAGCTAGAAATAGGGCCAACAAGATACTGGGATTTATTAGTAGGTGTGTGACAAATAGGAGTTCTGAGGTCATTCTGAGGTATTTAACGCTAGTTAGACTCCCACCTAGATTATGCAGTCCAATTTTGGTGTCCTTATTATAGGAAGGATATAGGCTTCTTGGAGGCAGTCGAGAAAAGAATGACCAAGATGATTCCGGGACTGAGAAATTTACACTACAAAGATAGGTTAAAACGTCTTAATCTCCACTCCTTAGAGAGGAGGGCAAGAGGGGATATGATTGAGGTTTTTAAATGAATAAAAGAAATTAATAAGGGAAACATTGGTCAGGTTTTAGAATTTAATAGTCAGGGTAGAACATGGGACGTGGAAATGGGTACAAGCTAGAAAAACTTTGATTTAGTACAGACATAGGTAGATATTGGTTCACTAACAGAGTGGTGAACGATTGGAATAGGCTGGGTAGACACGTAGTAAGTGCTGAGTCAATAAATAGCTTTAAAAGACGGTTGGATCAGACTATGGATAAGGATGACAGGTGGGATGGCTAAATATTGGATTATTCCAAGGGTGGGGGACAAGGAACTGTCTTGTGTAGATCATTAACTGGCCTCTTGCAATCTCTTCATTTCTTATGTTCTTATGTGTTTATGTTTGTTTTGATGGCGCTGTAACCAGAATCAGCTGTTTGCTCATGCTTGCAACAGTATTAGGTAAAGATTTCTTTCATTAACCACTCGATATCTCCTTATCTTTATAATGCACTGCAAATTCAACCTCAGATACTTGTTCAAATCACCTCAAACAGTTATGCCGATGAGTTTGGTTACGTTAGGTTTATAGTTAGGTTTAGTTAGTTTTGGTTAGGCTTATTTAACTGCAGCTCTAGGAATATTATGCTAACAGAGCAGTTTTTTTGGTTAATTTTTACATCTTCACCAGAATGGCATGTGGCTACCAAAGAAAATGGCGTCTGTACCTCATACAACACCTTAGTTTTAGTCATAGAAAATATTTGATAGCTTCTAAATCAGGGGTGGCCAACCTTTTACATACCATGCGCCAACTTTATGTCATACGGTTTCAGATGCGACATAAATCTCTTGTAGCCTCCTATGAGTAGGCTTACTTTATTATTATCACAAGGATGCAATACGCCACTTCTAATCATGCAATACGCCACATTTGGCTCATGCGCCATAGGTTGGCCACCCCTGTTCTAAATCAACATGGAATAAGCCTAACCAAAACTAACCCAACCAAACGTAACTAAACGTAATGATATCTAACTTAACCTGATCAAACCTAACGTAACCTTAAAAAAATGAACTCTTATTTTTTTCTGTAATTCAATGGCATAATTGTTTGAGGTGATTTAAATAAGTCTCTGAGGTTTAATTTGCAGTGCATTATAAAGGTAATGAGATATCAAGTGGTTAAGGAAACAAATCTTTAGGAGGTGGTTTTTGGGACTTGGAACGGAATTAATTATATTGCAATGAATTTCAATGGGGAAAATTGATTTGCAAAACGAGCAAATCTTAAAACGAGCTTGGTCATGGAATGAATTAAACTCGTAATGCAAGGTTCCAGTGTATAGAACTCCTGCACGTGACATCACCTTGAGCCAGGATGTAAGCATCCGCCATGTTTGTAGGCAAGTCACTGTCATAGTAAATAAATATTTGCATTACAGTCGTGTATATAGACACTGTCATAATGAATAGTTATTTGCATTATGGTCATGTATATAGACACTGTCATAGTGAATAGTTATTTGCATTACAGTCGTATATATAGACACTGTACAGACTCCATACTATACTGTTGGGATCGTGGGTATAGTTTTTGTATCAGCACCCTTGCACACCTGGCCAAGGCAGGTGCCAGGTCACCACCCCAGAAGGCAGGTCACAATCCTTGGCTAATATCCGGTAGCCATTTACTGCTGGGTGGACAGGGGCATGGGTGTACGGGGACCGCCCAACCCAATAAAACCATTAAGTTAATTCCTGGACTTTACACAGAGGCCTCTCCAAACATCTGTTCTTAGAATTTTAAGGGAAACTCACCTTTATATAAAAAAAAAAAGTAGAAGTCTAAGGGAAAATAACATATATGTTGGGGCCTCCCAAAATTTCTTGTGAGAATTGGTAACTGCTAATTTGAGTGTATTTATTCAGATGTAGTGGCCTATAAAATCACTTCACTCAGCTTTTCCACTTTGGAAGTTCAACCAACTCAGCTTAGAATGGAGCTATGGAGATATAGGGTAAGTGGAAGCTTCTGTTCTAATGCAGTCATTTAGCAGCTGTTAGGATGTTATTTTAAGAATATTTATTTATGTAGGATTGTGATGTACGAATATTATGCATTGTTCCAGTATATGAATATTATGAATTGCTCCAGGATTTGAATATTATGTGTTGCTCCAAATTATGGATATTGTTGTAAGATCCTAGAGATATTATCTAATGTGCCTGATTATTTGTATATGTTAAATATTGATGAAAAGAAATAATGTTTGGAGCAAGGATTGTCTACTTGATTAATTAAATATAGAAAAATCAAAGTGTTCTGTACCCAGTGACCAAAGTATATGTTGATTAACAGAACACGGAAACGTTGCAATAACGTGCAACGAAAGTAAGCCAAAAAGTATTTGGGTAAATCTGGATAACTGCTGCTCACCATTATTTACCTAACAAAACATCTTTCAATTTATGTTAGGTTAATTATGTTATGTTATTGTTAGTTATGTTCGGTTATGGTTAGATTAGATTATGTTAGGTATAGCTCGGTTAGGTTTGGTTATATAAGGTTTTTATATTTTATTATCCAAAAGTTAGGCGTTTTACCCCAGTTATTTTTTCTGGATTACCATATTATGGCCTTTAACCAAGCAACGGACTTTTTATATTAACAGACAGGGTTCCGTCTGCATTAGTCCGTTAAATCTATAGTTGACAGTATATATATATATATATATATATATATATATATATATATATATATATATATATATATATATATATATATATATAGTAAAACCTCGACATAACAAACCAATTGGGATGGGGGATCTGACGTTATATTTGATAATTCGTTATATCTGAAGTTCGGTAAAAATACCGAACGAGTTCACTATGTAAGGAGTTTTGTACGTAATAGGTAGGAAGTGGAGAGAGCACAAGCCTGAT
>JAXIVD010000034.1:115000-180000 GCA_036785275.1 Cancer borealis | reverse complement strand
TGGCAATAGGCTATATAACGTAATAGGATATAATTACTATTCTTAGTCTTCACATAATGGTCAGTAATAGGCAATAATTAGTATATCTTCAAATACCAGTAATATGCTATGATTAATATATCTTTGACTAATGATAATAATATTATAATTAATATATTGTCGACCCTCGATTTAACGGACTAATGCGGAGGGAGCCCTGTCCGTTAGTGTAAAAAGTCCGTTGCTTGGTTAAAGACCATAATATGGCAATCCAGAAAAAAAATTAGAGTGAAGCATAAGTTTTGGGCAATAAAATATAAAAACCTTATATAACTGAACCTAACTAAACCAAACCTAACATAACCTAATCTAATCATAACCTAACGTAACCTAACCATAGTCTAACATAAGTTGAAAGATGTTTTGGTGAGCACAGCCTGAAACCTTCACAGATGTGTTGAGTACACTATGTATGGTATGTATGACTTCATATTTATATCAATTTCGTCCGAGCTGTAGTTATGCAGATTTACCCATATACATTTTGGCTTACCTTAACCTAAGTTCTATGTACAGTATTTACAGTTGCACTCAATGTTTACTCAGAGTCAAAAGGAAGCATCTGGGTGCAACCATTAATCTTTATGCTCCGCCCACAATCAGCTGATGTACGTAGGCTCCCCCTCACTCTTCCTTCTAGACATCAGTGTTGAAACCACCATGTAGTCTAATAAGTGTGTGTAGCATCTTCTCCCGAGGATAATACTTACATGTCAGATAGAATTAAGGTTGCAGAATATCATCCAATATATATCAATTTCTGGAAACTATTAAAAACATTTGTTTTAATTTTTGTATTTCCACCGGCTCAGTAGGTAAAACCAGTATCTGGTTACAGCCCCGCAATGTTAGGTTAGTTTGGGGTGGGGTTAGGATTAGATTGGGGTTAGGATTGGGGTTAAGATTAGGGTTAGGTTTCTCGAAATGAAAAAGCATCGTACTTTGCCTAGAAATAAATAGTCTCTACCTCAAAATTAGTAGGCTAACCTCATCTAACCTAACCTAGCTACACACACTTATTAGACTCCATGGGGGTTTCAACACTGATGCCTAGAAGGAGGAGGGAGGCGGAGCCTAGGTATATTAGCTGATTATGGGCGGAGCATAAAGATTAATGGCTGCACCCAGACGCTTAAGTGCAACTTTAAATATTGTACATACAACTTAGGTTAAGGTAAGCTAAAAAAAAGTATTTGGGTAAATCTTGATATAAATTTGAAGTCGTACATACTATATATAGTGTACTCAACACATCTGTGAAGGTTTCAGACGGTGCTCACCATTGTTTACCTGGCAAAAGAACTTTCAAGTTATGTTAGGTTATGGTTATGTTATGTTAGGTTATGGTTAGATTAGGTTATGTTAGGTTTGGTTATATAAGGTATTTATATTTAATTGCCCAAAAGTTGGGCGTTTCACCCTAGATTTTAATGGATTATGTTATCAACGCGACCGCCACCTACCGGATTTTCTTGTACACTAACGGACTTTAGTTCGGATCTGGGTTGATTATCCGCTAGCAGACAGTCCGTTAAATCGGGGTCCGTTAAATCGAGGGTCATTATCTTTATATAATGAAAACACTGGTAATAGGTAAAAATTTATATATCTTCAAATAATAATAATTATAGGGTATAATTGATATATAGTTTTTAAATTAGGATATTATAATGTTCAACTGTTGGCGCATGATGATTGGTAATTAATCTATGATTAATATGTTATCTTCGAATACTGATAACTAAGATTTAATTAACATCATCTTCACATAACGGAAACTAAGCTATAATTAATACAATATATCGTCTTTATATACCGGCTGCATTGTCCTAATACTATTTTTGAATAATTATTTACATTATTATGGTGCATAAAAAATGGGTTTTAATGATATTGATAATTGACTATAAAAAAAACAGCAGCGAATGCAATGACTGTGAGGTGCAGTTGCCAGATTTCGCCAGAATGAAACAATCAGAATTTTATGCCACCACTTCTTTGGGCGACTGTACAAGTACGTACATTGACGTATGGTTTAGACTACTCCCTCTTAAGGGGAATGTCCATATTTTCTATAGAAAACAAAATTCCAGAATGCAATCTAGATGGTATTTGTTGACAGTGACTGAAAGCTTATTTGATCCTTGGTGATTTTTCAAACAGGTTGAAAAATAAAAATGAAAAGCCCACTTTCTTTTGAATATATAGATGAAGTACCTAATTCATTCAAGTGTCATGAGCAGGTGAAGTGAAAAATTAGATACTGAAATTTCAGCTCTAAAAGCAGAGCCACTCCAGAGCATGACTGCTAGGGAAGCAGTGTGCCTTGTGAGTAAAATAGGAAGTCTGACCAAACTTGAGTCAATATCCGCTGTGTCTAATTTGCTGACCTGACTCTGTGCTCGACTCAAACACATTAATAGAGCCATGTGATTTGAATCCCCTCAGACATGAGAACCATACTCCAAACATGGACAGAAAAAGTCCCTGTACGTATACAGCAAACAGCTGCAAGGGAGAGAAAAATGGACGCAGATACCATAGGACCCCTAACTTCTTGGAAGCTGATTTAGCAATAGTAGAGATATGAAATTGCAAAAGCAATTGAATACAAAAATGGCTGACGCCACCAAGAACTTATTTTTTTAATTTAGGGGTCTCAACATTATGTGAATGTAGGGTTAGGTATTTTCTGAGATTGTAAAAAAAAAATTTCTGACATGAAAAAACAAGTACCATTACCGGCATTATGAAAACTGAGTAATATCAGTATTTTCTAGTATTGATTTGGAGACGTATCGGTAATAGTTTTCAATACCAATATTGGTACCGTATATATCGGACTATAAGGCGACTGGTTAAATAAGACGACCCCCTATTTTCGAGGAAAAAAATTTTGGTTTTGAGCTATTATCGCTATATTAGACGACCCCCTTAAATGGTGTAGGGAGCTGTTGCTTACATGGTTGGCCGAAGGATAATGGAGTGCGTCACACACTGGTTTACTGCTGCCCCTTCATTTCTAGGTGTTTCAGAGTTTGCTAGCTCCTCTGCTTAGAGAAGTCAACTTACCATATCATTACCACAAACAGTGTAATTTCACTATGTCTTTCTCATGGTAAGGTTCACTGTGCTTGTTCTATACACATATGACACAATTCCAGATGTTTCTGAGCCCAGAAATGGCTGAAATATGCATTATTTTCTTTTCGTAATGACTACTGTACTGTTACTTCCAACACTAGTCAAGTCTTTGTTTGTAAACATTCACTTCTGAGCATGCGCAGTTCCTGGGCGGACCGCTGGGAACACGACACCGGCCCGCACGTGACGTCAGTAAACATTCGATATCCATAGAGTTAGGGTGGGCCTGCACGTCTGTGTGTGTGTGTGTGTGTGTGTGTGTGTATATATATATATATATAATCCATACACGTGTGTGGCTGCAGAATGAATTCCAAGGTACAGTGGCACTGAATATTCATCACGGAATTATAGGTTTGTGTTTTATTCTCGGTGTATAAGACCACCCTTAGATTTAGAAGCCTTAAATTTGGCAAAAAATCTCGTCTTATAGTCCGGTATATACGGTAATACTGGTATTACATCGATACCACACATCACTACTGAGAAGTGAACCCACGTGGATCTTGATGTCACAGGTGACTTGAAGTTATCCTCAAGTCTGGCCTTTGTATTAGCAGCTTGGTCTTGGATGAGACGAGTCTGTGGAGCCTGGAGGTGGGACAAAATAAAATAGCAAATTTTTTTTTATTGCCATCACCCTGGAGTGGGTATAAGGCTTGATTTTATTAATATTTTTTTCTAATGAAAATTATTATTGTAATTAGTATTATCATCGTTTTTATTATTTTTATTTTTATTTTATTTATTTATGTTTCAATGCATCCTATCATCTTTCACATCATTCACAGTCATTCTTCCTTACAAAAAGTATTGTTAGCAGGGAACCTATCACAAAAGCTAATGTTAGTATGTGGTGAAGGATAGGGACCAGTTGGGCCCATATATATAAAGAATTTGGATTTTATCCCAAAAGTGCGACTTAATGCTAGGACAATTTCCTACCTTAGCTGCGGAGCTTAATGGGTCTAAGACAACGGTGAAAGCAGCCAGGAACATGTCAAAATCGTGCTACATATAGCAAGCATTCGGTTTGGATAATATGAAATTTAACCACTAAAAGTTATATAAGGATTGAAAATTACGATGAAAAATAATTCAGTATTTTTATAGTAACTATTTAAGACTAAAATAAATAAATATATATACAGTAGAATTTCCCATCTATTGCATTTGGATCTAACAAATTCATATCTAACGACCCTTTTAAAAAAGCTCAACCCGACCTTCAATCTAACAATCCAAAAGTCATATATATAATGGCAATTATTCCGAGCGCCAAGGATCGAACTTCAAACTTCCCACAGATCACTGAATTTTTGCTGGCAACACTGGTCACTTTCGTCAGTCCCACACCGCCATCTTTCAACCATGTTCCATTGTGCTCGTCTCATTGTTCCCTTTTTTTTTTTAGCCCTCCATCCCATCTAATGAGTGTCTTACATCTCTCATGATGTCTGTCCTAGCCTCAGGTAGCGGAGAGGGGAGTGGTGACAAAGAAAACCTTGAAGAACGTAAGGAAAATGAACCAGTGAAGAGGGCTACTCGTGTTGGAAAGAAATAGAATAAATATACAATGGAAGACAAATTGAGGGTGATTGAATTAATTGAAAAAGGCCATAACAATTGCGAGATAGTGAAGATGACTGGATTTCCTAAGGGCATAAAAGTGAAATTAAGGCAAGCCTGGGTATTGCATAGGTTGGTTTATTACCGTATATTGCGGCCTATAAGTCGAGTTTTTAAGATAATTTTGTTATGGTCAAAACTAGGGATCGATTTATGGGGTAGATATAAAATAGCAACCTTTAAATATATTTGCACCAGTGACATCAGGATGTCAAAAAAACTGCTACTGAACTAAGGGCCTAAGGGCCTAAGGACTGTGTTTACACATGTTATTCTACTAAGACACGGTAAAAACCAAAAAATTGCAAAAGCAAATACTTTTAGCTTGAAACTGGCAGCATACTTCATCCTCTTAGCTGGAGGCGCAATGGGTGATATTTAGCTCAGCTTCTTGAAATGCTCCACGTTAGTCAGGAGAGCTCTGTCAGTCTTGGTGAGTGAATAGGTAATGAATTCTGGCGAAGCACTCTAGCCTCAGCACAGGTTGTCAAGGGGGCGTGGTTGACTGGGTATTTGGGGGAGTTTGTATTTCGCGCCTAAACAACTTCGAACGGAATGCTCGTCACTAGGTGGCAGCACTGAGCAGTCAACCATGTATCGTTTCTTTTGTTCCAACGTTTGAAGCCGGACTGTAGGTAATTGGACACTTACCATTAGGGTTTTAAAAGTAACTATTCGTCTGATATAGTGGGTGAAACAGGAGAGTACAGAAAAAAGTAAAAACTGACTGTTTGTTTATGTTGAAATACTTGAAATCGGTGGTTTCAATCTGTTTGAATTTTTTTATTTACTTTACTGTAGATAAAACTTAATTTACAACCCAGTACTTAGTGCTTCAGGTCGATATTGGGCCAGTCAAAGTAATAGTTTAGGGGAGTCGACTTATATCTGCAAGGTAAACCTCTAGTACAACATTTTGGGGTCAAATTATAGAAGTCGACTTATATGCCAGATCGACTTATAAGCCGCAATATACGGTAATACTTCCAATAATAAATATATTATATGATTTGTATGTATTTTAGGTCTCAAAATAAAAGGGCAAAAATAGGTGAAAATAGGGATTCGGCTGAAGTTTTGGCACCAATTACAATTTTTTCCCATAAGTTTATGTATCTATATCTAACGAATTCATATCTAACGCGGTTATTTTGACACCAATTATTCTTTAGATGGGAAATTCTACTGTATGAGGATATGTTTTTATCGTCGATGCAATGCTCCGTTCAAAGGGTCCAAATAAACAAAAAAATGGATGCACTTAATTCGAATCAAGTTATGGATCCAATCAATTACCGTATTTGACGGCATATAAGACGCACTCCCAATTTAGCAGAGCATATTCAGGGAAAAAAAGTTTATAGTGTATTAGTATATTTCAGCATATTTTTTTTTTAATGCAAGTTACCATTACATTACAAAAAATTGTAATACAAGCCAATGTACCTTATGTATAGCAGAAAATATTATTAAGCTGCCATGCACTCATAATACACAAACTGACAACTTAGTGATTTCCTACAAGTGACAATAGATGGCGCTAAGCCACAAACTAGTCCATCAAACTATTTGAACAGCTGGTATACCGTATACCTATACCTATCGGTATACATCAGCTGATTGTGGGCAGAGCATAAAGATTAATGGCTGCAACCAGATGCTTCCCTTTGACTCTGAGTACCATTGAGTGCAACTGTAAATACTGTACATACAACTTAGGTTAAGGTAAATCTCCATACCTACTGCTCGGACGATATCGATATAAATTCGAAGTCATACATACTATACATAGTGTATTCAACACATCTATGAAGGTTTCAGGCAATGCTCACCATTGTTTGCCTGGCAAGACATCTTTAAAGTTATGTTAGGTTAATTATGTTGTTAGGTTACGTTAGGTTATGGTTAGAATAGGTTATGCAAGCTACTGCAAAGGCCACTATATCAGCACACAACAGTGACCGTAATGCCTCAGATAAGAATATATTTGCTTACTGAATGAAGATCAAGTAAGAATGATTCCCTCCATATTATTTCGGTTAATAATCACGCTAGGAATGCCACTGATTACTGCAATGCACTGCAATGTCTACATGGTCACCATTTTTTGTGCTTCTATTGCCGTTCGTCTGTTTACAAGGTAAGAAAATCTAGTATTTTTTGTGTATTATTATTTTTCGGCCTTATGATATAGTGTGTCATGACCGTGAAGATGACCTGATCATTTTGGAAATAGGTGTATAGTGAAATAAGGCCTTTACTCGTAATATGCGAGTGAAAGAAAAGTGATGGACAGTGAACTTGGCCCGATGTTTGGGTGCAAAGACAAAAAATGGCGTCAGGGTGATTTTGTACAGGGTGAAGTCGTACAGCGAATTTTTGGAAAATTCACTCCAGGACCTTAAAACCCTGCCACTCCAGGACCTTAAAACCCCGCCACTCCAGGACTTTCAAACCCAGCCACTCCAAGACCGTCAAACCCCACTACTCCAGGACCTTCAAACCCCGCCACTCCAGGACCTTCAAACTCTGCCACTTCAGGACTTTCAAACCCCGCACTCCAGGACCTTCAAACCCCACCACTCCAGGACCGTCAAACTCCACTACTCCAGGACCTTCAGCCTCCACCAGCCCAGGACCTTCAACCTCCACCAGCCCAGGACCTTCAATCCCAAAATGTGTTCGCCACATGCCGTGTACGGGTTCATCCTACTATGTGGGAAACTTGTATTTTTATATCAATAACCATTGGCGCCAGTAGGCTTACTGAGGCACAGATGGACTTGCCTTGCCTGTTATTTGGCGTAGGTTTTCAGATTTTTATAGTGACGCCTCAAATGTTTAGGTTCCCTCGTGAATATGTTGAGAACGTGCGAGGCTAATCACTGCTACAGCTTCAGACGCATATAAACATTGTTAGTCCTGTCTGAGGACAATATGGCAGCCTTTGGTCACTCAGCGGTGATATCAAAGAATGAAAAGAGGTCAGCGTATAATAGGGATTTGAACCTGGGACCCTAGGCTCGCATACCAGAGCGCTAGATCACTGTACCACCGCCTCCCCAATGAAAAATTAATTGTGTAAAATGTTTGATATCTCAAACTACACAAAACCTTGAGCTTTGACAATTACACAGTATCAATATCATGCAGAACGTCTCTCCTTTCACAGAAGGATCTTGGGCGACGCTGAAGTACTTCGTCTTCTTGGGAATTTGATGGCTATGTGCAGGCTGTGGTGCCACAGCCTCTAGTGCCCCAAAAGTGCAGGTTGCAGATGAGTAGGTGGATCAGATCCTGTTGAGTTGACCTGTGCTTTGGAGGAAGGTTCTGGTGTATTTGAGTACTTTGAAGGCCAGGTCAGGGTTTTGAGAGCCACCTAAGAGGTCAGTTACTGATGGTCTGCGGAGGTGAAGAGACGATAGTGAGAGAAGGAGTGCCATGCGGTGGGAATGGTGACGAGGACAGTATAGTAGGAGGTGTTCTGGGGTGTCAAGTTGTGTTGGGCACCGGAAGGTGTGTCCGTGAGTATAAGACTGGTGTACCACACAAGGTTATTGTAGGGGTTGAGTGGACAGGTTTTCAGGTAAAGCACATTAGGGAGCTCTTAGCTGAGTTGATGGAGAGGCCCCATGTCCTTACCCAATTTTCTAAAGCTGAAGTGGCTTCTTGCAAGTATGCTTGAATTTGTGTGGTAGCTGTTTTGACTATGGTTAGGTCATCTGCATACAAGAGGTGAGAATGAGGTGGAATATGGAGATCTGTTAACAGGACATTGAATAGGAGTGGGCTGAGTATTGAACCCTGTGGCATGCCTCTCCGGATAGAATATTTTAGGGAATGAGAGGCACCCACTGCAACCTGATAAGTTCTGTCAGTCAGGTAGGATTTTATCCAGGCCAGGAGGTAACCAGTGAGCCCCAGCATGGCGAACTTATAAGGGGTTCCGTCATGTGCAGCGCAATCAAAGGCTCCCTCTAAGTCAACAAAGAGAGCCGTCATGACTTCCCTCTTCCTATAGATGTTGCATATGCGATATTCAAGTTGGGCTAAGACGTCCAGAGTGCCACGACCGGGACGGAAGCCGCACTGTTCTTCTTTGAGAAGATGTCCGTCTTCCAGCCACCAAGTGAGGCGATTGTTTACTACCTGCTCCAGCAGTTTTCCTATTCAAGGGAGGAGAGCTATGGGACAGTAGATGGATGGAACAGTTGGGTCTTTGCCAGGCTTGAGTATAGGAAGCAGGGTGAAACATTTCCAGTTGTCAGGGTATGTTCCTAGGAGTCAGCTGGTGTTGTAGATGTTAAGTGTGGCTGCCTGGAGAAGGAGAGGCAGTTGAAGGAGAAATTCATAGGGGACTCCGTCAGGGTCGGCACTCTCCCCAGGCCAGGCTTCAAGGAGGACAAGGCGTGTGTTAATTCCTCCGTCGTGAATGATTGTGCCAGATCAGGAACAGCCCAAGTAGACAAGTAGAGATGGCTGTGTGTATAGAGTCATGGAGGTCTTGGTGTGGATGAAAAGATGGCGGTCGGCCTATCCTCTCATGAAATGGAGTGGTGAGGAGTGCTGTCTTCTGGAGATCATCGGGTAAGGGTGCATTTCCATGGCAGAGGTTGGCGTCTATTTGTGTCCTCCCATGTTCTTTTGATGGAGAAGAACAAGAGGGAGGAACAGTGAGTGTTGGTGTGGTGAAGGGGCAGGTTGGGTTCCTGTTGAGGTTCTGCTGCTCATAATGGGGGATAATCAGGGAACTTAGGGAAGGTCAATTATACCGTCATGCCCGGCTCTCCGTTTTTACTCTTCAGTCTACTCTGGTTGCTTACAAGCTTCTGATCAGTGGGTACAGGTCTAAACATTTTTAGGCCACAAATATATATCAAAAGAAAACATAATATAATAATGGTACACATAATCATAAATAAAACAAAGAAACTAAAGTTTACTAATTCCTTAACACCCCATCTTAAACTTAAGTTTCCCCCTTTACAACACCAAATTTAATCATCTTATTCTTTGTAACTGGTTTGGTGAACATATCAGATATATTCTCTTCAGAGGGAATGTATCTCAAATCAGTGATACCCTGTTCTATCTCAGAGCGAATGAAGTGATACTTAATATCTATGTGTTTTGACCTCTGATGGTGGACAGTATTTTTAGCTAAGGCTAAAGCCCCTTGATTGTCCACATACAGTTATACAGCCTCCTTGTTACAACCATTCATATCAGAATAAAATTGTCTTAGGAAATTACCCTCCTGCATAGCATTTATTATGGCCATGTACTCTGCTTCACATGTTGACAGAGCTACTGTATTTTGTTTCTTACTCTTCCATGATATTAATGGCCCACACTTGCTTAGCTGGAAGGTATGTCCCGAAATGCTGCGCCATAGACTACACCATACTTGACTGGACACTCGCGACAATCGCTGACAGACGATATTACATTTCAGACCTATAGATTCCGCTGCTATGAGTGATGACAGATAATACTTCATATATCAGTTAATATTCTACTTAGGACATTGTATTTCATGTCTTTACAATCAGTAATGATTGCTGAACCATGGCTGAACATAAAAAATGATTTTACAACTTTTGCAAATAGGAAATTAACATAAAGATTACAAGTTTGAGTGAAAAATCGTGTGGGAGTTGTGTATAAAGCATATTGTTTATAGCAAAAAAAATCTGGCAAATTCGTAATAATTTCTGAAATAAAACATCACATATTGTGAAATAACCATTCCTGAATATGATTTGATTGTGATCAAATGTCATATAATCGTTATATCGGCTTGGGAATGAATTTTTCATAACAATTCGTGGCGCGAAAGGCAAAAGGCGAAAGAGGTCACAAGAAGAAGAAGAAGACCAAAACAATCCTTTACAAAGGTCAACAACATAAATAGTTCAATTCATTGGTCCCATGACGCTATTATAAATCTAATTGAAAATGTTTATGAGCAGAAGAAGAGAAGTGCTTCTTCCATAACGGCTTGTGTTGTTGTTATGATCAGCTGATTCCACAAGGTTAGTTCTTCTACGTGTGTGACCAGACTGGTAGTCGTATCGCTGTAAATCCAGAAAAAACGGAAGCCAGGCTAGCGTTAGCAAAACCTAGTGTGACCGTAGCTTCATCAGCTTCTATTGTATACTCTGAATCATGCTTGAAATAAGATTTGAAACTATTTCCAAATATTTTGTTTGTTTTCTACGTTTTCACTGAGCATGGCAGGATAAAAGGAAAAGTACGTACGCCGGGAAAGTGATGTATGGTGATAAGATCATTGGAAAGAACATTGCTAGATAGAAGAGGAGGAGGAGGCAATGAAACCAACAAGCTGACTAGAGACCATCACCAATAAGGAATTACAATGGAGTTATTTTACACAGTCTCTGAGAAACGCTCTCTCGATGACACTCAGCAAACATCGTAAGTTGATTAGGAATGTTAATTTTTTTCTTCTTGATGTTATTTATGGGTATATGAAAGTATGAGTGAAGTATGAGTATGAGTGAATTGATTACGAGTGACTTAGGGTGTTGTGTTCAAGTTTTGGTTATATTTTACAATTACTCTCAACACTAAGGTGTTGTGTATCCTGCCATGCTCAGTGAAAACGTAGAAAACAAACAGAATATTTGGAAATAGTTTCAAATCTTATTTCAAGCATGCATGTATATTAGTATGGACTTCATTGGCTATGTATGCATGCGTTTTCAGTTTAAAATTTCAATACTCCTGGAAATTATTGCAAATATGGTGATTTTATTGGTGTCTTAGGATTTAATAATTGTCGCCCACCGATGACGTATGTTGACTAATTTGTTTTTGTTGCTCATAAACATATACTTCACATCACTCTGAGTTGTTTGCTTTTTGTTTGAGGTTTCTATGATGATTTTAAGTATTTTATTTAAATAAAACAAAAAAAAATCGTCTCAGGACACATTTACGAAAGACCCGATTTCGAGTGCACAGTCACGTATGGTGTATTCTATGGTATTGCATATTAATATAAACTACATGGGCTATGCATGTAAGTGTTTTCAGATTGAAATTCCAATATTCCTGGAAATTATTGCAAATTTGGTGTTTTTATTGGTGTCAGGATTTAATAATTGTCGCCCACCGATGACGTATGTTGACTAATTTGTTTTTGTTGCTCATAAACATATTCTTCACATCACTCTGAGGTGTTTGCTTTTTGTTTGAGGTTTCTATGATGATTTTAAGTATTTTATTTAAATAAAACAAAAAAATTCGCCTCAGGATACATTTGCGAAAGACCCGATTTCGAGTGCACAGTCACGTATGGTGTATTCTATGGTATTGCATATTAATATAGACTACATGGGCTATGCATGTAAGTGTTTTCAGATTGAAATTCCAATATTCCTGGAAATTATTGCAAATTTTGTGTTTTTCTTGGTTTCTTAGGATTTAATAATTGTCGCCCACTGATGACGTACGTTGACTAATTTGTTTTTGTTGCTCATAAACATATTCTCTACATCACTCTGAAGTGTTTGCTTTTTATTTGAGGTTCCTATCTTATTTCTAAGTATTTTATTTGATTTTTCTAAAAATCTGCTGTAGGACCGGTTTGCAAAAGGTCAGATTTCGAGTGTCCAGTCAAGTATAGTGTAGTTTATGGCTGCGCCTATCCTCTGATGCACCCCAATCAGCATCACAAAACCCAACAAGCTCCAATGGATGACACGACTTAGAGAACTTAAGTGTAATTAAGTGTACCGTTGATATATCTAAGGACATATTTAGCAAGGCCCAAGCGTGCTTGTGTTGGTCTTATCATGTGCTGAGATAACTTTGTGACAACATAGCATAAGTCTGGTCTTGTGCCTGTCATTACATATATCAGACTTCCAACTATTTTTCTGTACAATTTGGGATCATCTAGTTCTTTAGAATTATCATTTGTCATCTTTACAATGCCTGGGTCACATGGGATGGCCTTAGGTTTGCAATCACTCATATCAAACTTAGTTAACATTTTTTTGCACAATGCTCCCTTTGGTTCATCATGATACAGTCATCCCCAAAGACAAATTCTATATCTAAAAAGCAGTTCAGCCTTCCCATATCCTTCATTTTGAACTTATCACTAAGACACTCCTTGGTACTGTTCAGTGCTGTCCTACTGCTACCAACAATAATGATATCATCTACCTAAAATAAGATTATAATGGTTGAATCCTCCCTAATTTTTGTGTACAGACAATAATTAACTTGTGATTGAATAAAGTCTTCCTCAAGCAAGCATTTGTGTAATAAATTGTACCAATTTCTGCCACTCTGTTTAAGACCATACAATGATTTTTTAAGTTTACATACAAGTGCTTCCCCCTTCTCATTGGTCACAACAAAACCCTGTGGCTGTTCCAGGAAAATTTCACAGTCTATATCAGCATTCAGGTAGGCAGTCTTTACATCCATCTGACCAACAGTGATATTGTTCTGAACTGCAAACTGCATCAACATTCTAATAGATGTGAGTGGTTGTTGGTGAAAATGTTTCTTGAAAGTCAATACCTTGCACCTGAGAATATCCTTTTGCTACATACCTGGCTTTGAATCTTTCACCACTGTCATGACTATTCTTTACTGTATACACCCACTTTCCTCCTACCACTGTTCTTCCTTGTGGTAATAGGGTTAACTCGTATGTGTCGTTGTCCTTCAAAGCTTGAATTTCTTCTTCCATGGCCCTTTTTCAAGAGTGAAAATCCTTTGATGAGATTGCATCCTCGTACGTTTGTGGGACGTCAGCAACCTTGTAGCAAAAATGCACCATACTCTTGGCACCTTCATCGTCGTCGTTTCCTTCATCGTAATTTTCTAGGTGTTTTGGCTTATTCTTCTGTCTCTGAGGATATCTTCTTCCTTCTTCTTGGCTTTCACTCTCTTCTTGTACATTGTCTTCCTTTTTATTGTTTTCTTCCACCTGCTCATCCACCTCTTGTGATTTTGAGCTTGAGTACACATGCACATAGTCATCATGCTCTCCCAGATCCTGTTCAAATTTCTCAGTGAATCTTACACATCTTACCTTCTTTACTTCATTTTTCTCAGGGAGATACACAAAATAAGCTGGACTTTCCTCATCATATCCTACAAATATACCTCTTTCACAGCGAGCATCAAACTTCTTGTTTTGTAGTTTTGCATAGCAAACTGTCCCAAATTTGTGCATGTTACTCAGGTTCGGTTTCCTTCCTGTCAAAATCTCAATTGGAGTCTTGCCAGTCCTTGGGTTATAGCACCGGTTCCTGATTTTTGCAGCTGTTTTCACGGCATAGGTCCATAACTCCTTTGGCAACTTGCTTTCAAGGATCAGACATCTGGCCATCTCACTCAGGGTTCTCCAGGCTCTTTCCACTGTTCCATTTTGGTGAGGTGAGTATGGGGCTGAAAACTCGTGTTTTATGTGGTTTCTTATCATAAGGGATCTGAAGGTTTCAGAAGTAAATTCTGTGCCATTGTCCGTACTCAAACGCTTCACAGTTCCATATGGTGATATAGATGTGTACCGATTGGTATATCGACATCGCTGTCATCACTGTACCGATTGTACCGATTGGATTAACCCACCTTTCATATACTCTCTATGCTGCCACCACGACACCACTTGGGCATCGACACTGTCACCACTACCACCACTATCTACTATTACTACTATTAGGTCCTTTCCCTGGGGCCGATGAGAGAAAATAAAATAAAATAAAATAAAATAAATAAATGAACAGACTTTAATTAGTAATAAATAAGAAACGCACTTGCTATATCCGTGGTGGTGCTCTTACAAAACAACTTATCTTACCACTCACGACACTTTACACTGCACAAACATAAATTGGCATACTCAACATATAAATACACATAAAAATAACTAGCTAAACCCTACCTAATTATGTGAGGGGGACTAATGGGGAAGTAGCCAAAATACACTCACTGCAATAATGTTTACGTGTCACTCTGTTCTTGTTCTGTCGTCGTCCACAGCTACAGGCAAGACTCCCCAGGCACAAGACACTCCAACAATTACTCAGAGCAGAAGTCAGAAGCCTCATTAAGGAGCCAGAAGAGAAGACAGTCATGTGCTGATCCTCTCGGGAGCTATCTGGAGCGGAGTCTAAAACACTAGAGATTGAGGCTCGCTGCCGCTCGCCTTTTATATCGCTCGATTCGAGTGACATCACGTTTTCCTATCATCCCTCATCTAGTTGTCCCTACTCTAACAATAACAAGGTGTTTAACGGTTGTACAAGTGTGAAGAATATGAGGATTTAACCTGTGATTCCGTATAGGAATCACCATAATGATAGTTGGACAGTCGTGCTCTGTACACGGCTTTCCTCTTTAAAAAAAAAAAATCCTTGTATTCTCACACTCGTAAGATCACGAAGGTTTACAATAGTCAACGTTCGACGAAACCGGTCTTCCTCCGTATCTTTGGGTGTCCACGTTTCCACACTTTTCTCTCTTCCTTTTCTTTCTTCTTATGTCTTGGGCAAGACTCTTGAGTCAGACGTGACTCGACCTGGTCGGAACCGGTGAACCCAACTCCCACCAGTCCTGGCAAACTGAACAGGGTGGTGATCCTCGACGGGGTTTCACCAAAGCCTTCATCCGTGAGGGGGGTGAACCTCCAGGTCCTTTTCCTGGGGCAACTACAGAGCCCCCAGGACTGCGGTGATCTCTGCTTCAGCTGCGGGACCAGTTTACCAGCTCGGCATCTCCTCGCCGCTGCAAAAGAGTTTTTACAGACAGTAACCAGGTTCCTTTAACCAACCATGGGTGTACTTACTACCATCTCTCCCTCTCAACAATCCTCTAGGAATTCCTCACAGGCCTTCGGGCTCTGCGTGGTTCCTCCGTGTCATTCTCATCCTCGGAAGGCAGCACGATCTCGCTCATGTCGACTATAGAACCTCCATCACCCACAACTTGTGTTAACTTGTCCGCGGCACGGTGGATTGTGTCGCCGTTGACAGTGAGGTGGTGCTTGTAGTTGTGGTTGTAGTAGTGACTGCCTCGTCAACCCTCGAAGTGTTCTCATTGTTAGTTTGGTGGAGCGTAGAGGAGTGTGTACTTGGCACCCCCATAGTCGCCCCCATGTACAAGCTAATATCTCTAACTACTGCGACACACTCATCCGACGTGTCAATTTTAAAAAACATAGTATGGGCTTTCCGTTTCATTACCGTGGGCACCACCAATGAATCGAGCAAGGAGTTATCTTTCTTCTGTTTGGACTAGTAAAAGATTCCATCTTAGAAGTCATAATTACTCTTTAATGGGGGGGGGGGGGGGGTGAATCCACATAACCTAAGAAAATCAATCCCCTTCCTTTCTTTCAACTCTAACCCGTAAATCTGATCTTAATCACCATTATCCAAAGTTTTAAAAAAATACGAACAACAAAAACATATCTACAGCCCGTTTAAATTGATCAAACAGCACCCACGCTGGTGCGATGGGGGAAAGGGCGCTCGGTGATCCAAAGACCGCAACTCACTTAACAATCTGGGATGCCGTGCCCGCAGAGGAGACTTTGAGCGCATCAGAACTAACACTATCACTAACACTTAAAAAAACACAATGTATCACTATTCACACTACGTAAATATCCTAATCACCAATCACTAATCACTACTCTGTAAGAGAAAAAAAATTAACTGGAGGGAGGGGCTAATTACCTACTTAACTAGCACACGAGGTACTGCATAGCGACCTCCGGACAACGTGGGCTGATGCGTAATTTACACATCTACACCACTACCACCACTGTACCCAAGGAACTATTCTCTCTCACCTTTTCTTTCTTCCGTCTTGACAAGACTCCGGGTCAGACGTGACCCGACTTCCTGGTCGGAACAAGTGAACCCAACTCCCACCAGTCCTGGCAAGCCGAGCAGGGTGGTGATCCTCGGCGGGGTTTCACCAAAGCCTTCGTCCTTGGGGGGGGGGGTGAATTTCCAGGTCCTTTCCCCGGGACAGAGTTCAGAGCCCCCAAGATTGCGGTGATCTCTGCTTCAGCTGCGGGACCAGTGTATCAGCTCGGCATCTCGCAGCTGCAAAAGAGTTTATGGGCAGTAACCTTGTTCCTTTAACCACCCAGGGGTCTGCTTACTAACATCTCTCCCTCTTCCTCATCCTCGGAAGGCAACACGACCTCGCTCATGTTTACTAAAGAACCTCCATCACCCACAAATCGTGTTAACTAGTCCGCGGCCCGGTGGATTGTGTCGCCACTGAAAGTGTTTTCTAAGTCATACGACACTCCTCCCTGCTTCACTTCCTTGACTTTATAGGGGCCAATCCACTTTATCCCTAGTTTTCTTTCAATGGAAGAGCTAATTTGTTCTTTCTTCACCCACACTAGATCATCCACACTTACAGTTTGCTCTTTCCTACCGAGATTAGCTCGCGCCAACCACTTCCTGCTGTTGTCACGGGATGTTTGTTTCACTACCTCAAGGGCGAACACCAATGTCTATCTCATCGTCCACTTGTGGTAGAGTTATCCCTATAAATCTTGGAGCGTGGCGATTAAACATTAAATAGTGTGGTTGTTCTCCTGTGGTCTCGTGTACCGCCGCGTTAAGTATTTGTTGGCACTGTGGGAGATAGTCGGGCCACTTAGTTGGTTGACCCTTACTCAAACACGCTAACACGGACTTAAGGGTTCTATGTAGGCGTTCGGTGATGGAGTTTCCTTGAGGATGGTATGAGGTGGAGTAAACTTGGTGAATTCCTTGGGCTTTACAGAAGTCTGCCAGGAGGTGAGAGTGGAACTCGCAAGCATTATCAGCTAGGAGCGTTTTTGGCCTTCCATAGTCCCCCACGTATGATCTAATACCCCTAACTACCTCTTCAGCCTGCCTCGAACGTAATTTTAACAATTCTACAAACCTTGAAAAATGATCTACTATGGTTAATACATATCTATGACCTCCTCGAGCAGGAGTCATTTCAGTTATATCTACACTGATTCTATCCAAAAGCTTTACAGGAGGCAATTCTCGCCACTGCCTTTGCAAAGTGGAGGCGGACTTAGTTTGCTGACAAGTTAGACATTCTCTTACAAATTTCTTCACATCTGCCTTTAAATTTGGCCAATAAAACAATTCTTCTGCCTTTAATATTGATTTGAGTTGACCTAAATGCCCTGATTCTTTCTCATGAACAATATTAAGGGCTTTCTTTTTCATCACCGTGGGCACCACCAACAAATAGAGCAAGGTGTTATCTCTTCTGTTTAGAATAGTAAAGGACTCCATCTTCCACAATGAACTGATTTAAGATTACTGGAGGATATTTATGTCGTGGCACTTGTCCTCCTTCTAAATACTCTTTCATTTCTTGCCAACGGGGTTCATCTACTTGGGCTTGTATGAGCTCATCTTTGGTCATCCCTAGATAAGTATCTTACCCTACCATTCTAACTATCTTAACTGGACGGCTTAGTTGATCAGCCACCACGTTCTTAGATCCGGCTTTATATTCTATTTTATACTGAAACTCCACCTCTAATATCCACCTATTCATCCTGGGCAATTTTGTTCTTTGCCTGAACACAGAAATGAGGGGTTGAGGATCGGTGCGAATCAGGACGCGCACTCCCCACAAATAATGGTGAAAGTTCCGGCAGGCTAACACTACAGCTAATGCTTCCCTGTCGGTTGTGGAGTATCTTATTTTGGCGGGTCTTAATTTCTTTGAGAAGAATCCAATCCTATCACTCGTGGTTCTTTCCCATCATATTGCATCAACACTGCCCCTACATAAGTAGCACTAGCATCGGTTTCTAATATAAACTCCCGATTCATTACTGCTTTAGAAAGTATTGGGGCATGGGTTAATTTACATTTTAAAATCTCAAAAGCATTCTGACACTCACTGGTCCAGTCAAATACTTGGCCCTTTTTAGTAAGGTTGGTAAGAGGGGACAGAATCTTTGAGAATTTAACCTGTGATTCCGTAAAGGAATCACCGTAATGATAGTTGGACAGTTGCACTCTATACAGATGCAATGAACTTTTCTTCTGCTACCACTGTGTTAGTCTTACTCTTCAATAAATATACTTTCATTACACCAGAATAATCATCAACAAATGACATCATATACTTAATAAATATATTTTCATTACACCAGAATAATCATCAACAAATGACATCATATATTTGAATTCTCCCTTACCAGTGGGAACAATAGGGCCTGATAGGTCACAGTGCACTAAATGAAGAATTTCAGTAGCTCTTGTGTCTGGGTTTCTGTTTCTGTATTGGGCCATTTATCCCAAGATGCATGTTTCACAATCAAACACTTTCTCTCCAATAATGGTAATTCCGTCAACAACCTTTTCTAATTTCATCACATCCTTCATGTTGCAGTGTCCGAGAATGTTATGCCACTCTTCCGCTGAATGCCTTCCTTCTCGGTTTGGTTGAGCATTATCAATAAAATATAACTTCTTCTTTTTCTCAATTGGAAATGTTATGCCATCCATAGTCTTCAGTTCAGCATCGTTTTGAGAAAAAGTGACTGACGTTCCCATCTCCGTTGCT
Source organism: Cancer borealis (assembly GCA_036785275.1). Classification (NCBI taxonomy): domain Eukaryota; kingdom Metazoa; phylum Arthropoda; class Malacostraca; order Decapoda; family Cancridae; genus Cancer; species Cancer borealis. Next base: position 160,590 of record JAXIVD010000034.1, on the reverse strand, counting down.
GCTTGGACAGAGATGTCATGGGCGAAAGAGGGCACGTACAGGGCATTTTGCAGAATGCCTTTTCTTAACTTTCCGTTATTGTCATACATTTTCACCATGGCATCACCCTTTCCTTGAACAGCACCATTTGTTCTGCTCCCATCCACTAGTTCAATGACATGGTTCTCCGGTTCAAACTTATCATTAAATCTAATGAATTTGGACTTATCAGTGACAATATGTGTTGTAGCAACACAATCTACCAATAAGGTGTTTCCTTTTATTGGATCAAGGGATTGTTCATTTGCCTTGAATACAAAATTGTGAGCACCATCATCATGCTCTTGAGAATCTTCCTCCACTTTGTTCACAGACTTAACTGAATTTTTATTCCTACAAAAGTCAGTATCATGAGTGCTGGATTTACAATAATCACACCATCTGTTAGTTTTCAATGTCTTGTTTTTGCTCCTACACTGAAAACTTCTGTGTCCTTCCTTTCCACATGAATAACAAATTATTTTACCTTTTACTCTGCTATTGAACTTCATTACACTGTCCCCATCTGATGGGGTAGTCTGGCATTTTTCAGACTCTTCAAAGCTCCTTAAGGTCATCTTTTTATCTTTCTGTGTAACTACAGTGCAAAAAGTCTTATAGCTTGGAGGTAGGCCTTTCAGTAACATTGCAATCAATAAGCTGTCACTGATACTCTCTCCTGCAGTCTTAAGTGAAGTGGCTGCAGTTTCAGCACGAATCATATAGTCAGTGGCAGTTTCAACTTCTATATCCATCTTCAGAGAACAAAGCTCGTGATACAATGAAATTATTCTAGGCTTACTGGTGCCGACATAATGGCTCCTTAAGATTTCCAATGCCTTCTTACCGTCATCCTCTGCATCTCTTATAATGAGATTAATACTCTTGTCATCTAGTACTTGCACCAGTTCAGCAAAAACTTGGGCATTTTTCTCGGTATCAGGGGTGGCGTCTGTCACTATATGACCTTCCTAAGGTAGTGTCATTTAATGTGTAGTCTATAGACCTATTTCCTTTACCTACGCTCATAATACTACACTTGTTAACATTAAACTGCATCTGCCATTTCTCTGACCACTCGTACAGTCTATTTAAGTCATCCTGCAGCTTTCTAGCATCGTCTAAATTCTTTACCTGTCTTCCTATCTTTGTGTCATCGACAAATTTACTGATATCACTATTTATTCCTGTCTCTAAGTCATTTATATAAATTATGAATAACAATGGTCCTAGTACTGATCCCTGTGGTACCCCACTAGTGACATTACCCCATTCTGATTTCTTCCCATTGATTTGTACCCTCTGTTCCCTACCAGTAAGCCATCCCCTAATCCATTTTAGTACCTTCCCACCTATGCCATGAGCCTTAACTTTACTTAACAGTCTCCTATGGAGTACTCTGTCAAAGGCTTTACTGAAGTCCAAATAAACTATATCGTACTCGTCCCCCTTATCTATTGTTTCAAATACTTTCCTATAGAAGGATAATACATTTATGAGGCATGACTTCCCCTTGCTAAAACCATGTTGACTATGTATAATTAGCTTGTGTTCATCTAAATGTTTCCTAATTGCCCTTGCTATGATAGCTTCTAACATCTTGCCTACCACTGATGTTAAACTAATTGGGCGGTAGTTACTACTTTCTGCCTTATCTCCTTTCTTGAATATAGGAACTACATTTGCCTGCCTCCATAGCCTAGGAACTACTCCTGTGTCTAGTGATTCTCTAAAAATCATTGCAATAGGTTCAACGAGTTCTTTTCTACATTCCCTAAGAATCCTCGAAAAAATGTTGTCCGGCCCTGGAGATTTAGTCTTTTTAAGTCTATCTATTTCCTTGCTAACTACTTCCCTACTTATGGCTATTTCGCTTAATTTATCATCCTCTTGTCCCCTAAAGATCTGTACTGGCTCCAGATCCCTACCCGACTCTTCTTGAGAAAATACGGACAAGTATTTATTTAATTCCTTACTAATATCCTCACCATTTTCTATCAAGCTGCCATCCATTCCTTTAAGAGGTCCTATTCTTTCCTTTGTTTTAGCCTTGTACAACTGATAGAATCCCTTTGGATCCTTCTGGGCATCTCTAGCTATCCTAACCTCATAATTCCTCTTTGCAGTCCTAATATCCTTTTTAACATTCCTAGCTAGGTTATTATACTGCTCTACTATCTGTACTTCTTCCCTTTTAATTCTCCTATAGAGTCCCCTTTTTAATCCAATTTCCCTTCTAATGTTGCTATTCATCCATTTTGGATCATTTTTATTTGACCTAATCCTCCTCTTAGGTATATGCTGTTTCTGCCCTGTATGAATTTCCCTTACAATGTTATTATAATGTAATTCTACCTCAATGTTTTGATCCTCCTCTCTGCCTACTCCTATACCCTCCCAATTTATATCCTGGAAATAATGTCTGAGGCCCTGGTAATTTCCTTTTCTAAAATCTGGTACTAAAGCAGTGTTCTGTTCTACCTGCCTCTTTGCATTAATTTTGAATCTAATTTCGTGGTGGTCACTAACATCAAATCTCGCTCCTATCTCAACCTAACTTACCAAAGTTTCATTATTCGTTAAGACCAGATCTAAAATATTTCCCTGTCGTGTTGGTTCCCTTACAAGTTGTGTGAAAAAACCATCCTGGACGACATTTAAGAATTCCTCCGAGCACCCATCTCCTGTCATACTATCCCAGTCTATTCTCCTATAATTAAAGTCCCCCATAACGCACACATTATTATACCTAGATCAGGGGTGCACTACCTGCTTCGCCTAAATCTGGAGGCCTATATATAATGCCTACAACTAACTTATTCCTTCCTATAATAATGTCAATCTATAATGACTCCGTATTCCTATCTGTTTTTATTATGGTATTGACATAGCTATTTAATGTGTTTCTAACGTACAGTGCCACACCTCCCCCTCTCCTCCCTACTCTATCCGTGTGGAAAAAAAGTGTACCTATCTATTCCTGCGTCAGCTAAGAAATGTTTGCCTGCAATATCTAACCAAGTTTCTTTAATAACTATAATATCTAACTCTTCAACACATGCGATACCTCTAAGTGTGTCTATCTTATTTATTACACTTCTACTGTTTGTATAAAAGATACTTAGTTCATGCACCTCCCTCTCTTTACCCCGTCCTTTGTCACTATTACCCTTACCTCTATTAATATTTAGTTTCCCTGATTGGACTGCCTAACAGCCCTCTCAAGACACTCACTAAGTTCCTGCACTCCCTTCCTACTGAAGTGTACACCATCCCTGGCATACAGCTCCTGTCTCCCATAGAACCTGCTCCACTCATCCATAAAACCTACCCCATCCTCCCTACACATCCTCATCAATCTCTCGTTGAGGCCAAGGGCATGTGAGAGCCACCAGCTTCTAACCCCCTGTAAAGGGAGCACCCCTGAGACTATACACCTCCTACCACTCTCCCTTATCTCCCTCAGAAGTTCCCTATACCTAAGCACTAGCTCCTCTGACCTTACCCTGCCTACATCGTTCACGCCCACGTGAACCACCACTAACGCCTCTTTCCCTGTCCCCTCCACAACCTTCTTGTATCTCTCTACCACGTCCTGTACTCCAGCCCCAGGAAGACAACACGTCATCCTCCTTGCCCTGTCGGCTTTACAAAAGGTCTCGTCTAAATAGCTAATCCTGGAGTCACTCAGAACTAACACTTCCTGCGACCCTTCTAACCCTTCCCTGTCCTTCCTCACCTTCCCACCCTCCTTCCTCTCCTTCCCATCTAACTTCCTCTTCACTATCTTCGCCTTGGGTGTCCTGTCCCCTTCACCTGCTCCTACTTCTATCACCACCTCTTCCTCTTCCTGTGTAGCTAACAAGCCAAACTTGTTGCTACACTCTACCTGACCCAGGGGAGGACATTCCACCTCACACAAGGGAGGGTTCACGCTCCCCTTCCCTCCCCTACCCACAATCCTCCAACTATTCCCCCCTTGTCTCTGACTTGAGTCACCTGACCTAACCTGACCTGAGTCCCGTGACCTGACGCTAGCTTCCTGCCTTAGCTCTAATAACTGTTGTCTCGTCTGTGCCAACAATACTTTCACCTCCTTAACCTCTTCCTCTAAGGCTACATTTCAAGCTAACACTTCACACAATTTACATCCACTTACTTTACATTGTCTCTCCATTCCACAAGAACCACACCTCACCACTCCACCCTCCAACACCACTCCACCCTCCATACCTGTAACCTCCTCGCCTATATTGAGTACTACGCACTCAGCCATCTAAATACTTTTTCACAAAAATGTACACAAAACACAATAAAATACTTATGGTAAAAATATAGCCTGGTATCCCTTGTGTTGACACACAAAAACACAATAAAATATCTGTAATGGATAATACAACCTGGTATCCCTTGTAGCACGAGCGAGTAGCAGCACGTCCCCCTCTGAGCAAGTCAGGCTCACGAGTGGATAGGGAGGATTCTGCCTGAAGGGCTGTGATTGGGGAGGATCTGAAAGCTCCCAGGGCTATACACATGGCTGTGTTTTAAATGACATCCAATTTATGGAGAAGTGAAGTTGAGGCTGCCCCATAAACCTCACATCCGTAGTCTAAGCGACTCCGGATATAGGCACAATAGAAACGGAGGAGGGTATGCCTGTCCGCACCCCACTTGACCTCTGCAAGGGACTTCATTAAGTTTAGTCTTTTAAGGCATGAGGTCACCAGGTAGTGTATGTGACGGCCCCAGGTTAGACGGGGACCGTCCACTACTATGCCTAGAAACTTTTGTTGGGTTTTGAAGGGAATGGGTGAACCTTTGATGGTGACCACAGGTATGTTGGGTGTTCGCCTTCTGGTGAAGCACAGAAGACTAGACTTCTGGACACTCACCGTTAGGCCCCAACGTGATGTCCAGGAGTCTATGGCATCAAGCCCACGTTGAAGGTTAAGTTGAGCCTCCTGGATAGTGGAAGCAGAGCAAAGGAGGGAAATATCATCAGCATACAAGAGTGCATGTGTGCATGGAGAAGAGGGAAAGTCTGAAAGTAAGACATTGAAAAGGAGAGGACTAAGAGGAGAACCCTATGGGACACCTCTGGTGACTGGGTAAGACCTAGAGTAGGAGTTACCTATCACCAGAGAGAAGGACCTGGAAGACAGGGAGGACTGAACCCAGTTGAGTGGGGAACCATTGAGTCCCAGGCGAGAAAGTTTTTCAATAATGGCATTATGTGAAGAGGAGTCAAAGGCTCCTTTGAGATCAAGAAAGGCTACCAGAGTGAATTGCTTGTGGTTAAATCCTTTCTGAATGTGGTGCTCTAGCTGGAGCAGGGCATCCAGGGTGCCCCGGTGAGGACGGAAGCCAAACATGTTAGGGGGAAGAAGGTGTTTGTATTCCAACCACCATGTTAGTCTGTCATGCACTATGTGTTCTAATACCTTACTGAAGTTAGAGAGTAGACTGATGGGTCTGTAGGAGGAAGCCTCCGACGGGTCCTTGCCAGGTTTGAAGATAGGAATTGTGATGGCATGACGCCACACAGAAGGGAACGTGCCAGACTGCCAGCTGGCGTTGAACACGTTCAGGAGGAGGAAGATCAGAGGATCTGGGAAACGGCGAAAAAACTCATTCGGGACATTGTCCGGCCCTATCACCTTCCCAACAGACAGTGCTTGTAAAGCTGATGAAAGCTCCTGGGGAGTTATGGCTGTGCTAATTGTGTGGCTGTGTGAAGAAGGAGGTAACACAGGTGGGGAGCCGAGGACAGTGTGTATGTTTGAGGCAAGGCACTCGGCTTTTTGGACATTGTTGACAAGGAGGACACCGTTACTAGTTAACGGGAAGGTGAGAGGGGGCTGAGGGTGAACCATCTTCCATCTTCCTGAAGAAAGACAAAGCCTGGGAGACTGAGGAAGAAAAGGACAGGGAGGCACAAAAGGAGGCCCACGCAGAACGTTTCTCATCAAGAATAACACGCTTGTACTGGGCCTCTAAAAGTCTGAAGCGACTGCGAAGGGGAGGGATGGGATTCTTACGCCACATGTTAAAGGCATGTCGTTTTGCCTGAAGGGCTGCTGCACACCTTCGGGACCACCAGGGGACCCGAAAGGAGCGGGAGGGACGGGAAGTGACAAGGTGAAAGTGGTGGGACCCTACATCCACCAAGGTGTCTGTAAGGTATTGAATTTGACTTTGTGAAGGAAGGATGGTGGGAGGAGTTATTGAATTAATCTCTTTTTGAAAAGAGCCCCAGTCTCCCTTTTTAAAGGACCAACGAGATCTGCGTGATGAAGGGGGGGTGTTGGTATTAAAGGGCAGGAAATTACGACAGGAAGGTGGTCACTCCCCAGGGCCAGTTGTTATAGTGGTGAGGAGGAGAGGGCCATTCCCCAGGCAAAGGTCCAAGGTAGAGGGGTTCCCTGAAACTGGATCAGTCCTGGTAGGGAGGCCAGGTGGAGTAAGGAGAGAGAAAGTTGCACTGTGTGCCTGGAAGGTCGAGAGGGACAGACCCGAACGGTTTCTTCGGCTCCTGGGGAGGGCTGGTTCCCAGAAGTCGTGATGGGCGTTAAAATCATCCATTATTAAGGCTGGGGAGGAAAGCTGTGAAAACAAATGCTGGAACTCCTGAAGGGAGATATCCAAGCATGGGTTGTTAAAGGTAATAGTCATCCCCAGATACTCTAGTCTACCCCTGGGGTAGGGAGTGATAGTGAGAAAGCTAGAAGAGAGGGATTGGTGGACAAGCAGTAGCAGGCCGCCTCCTGCTCCGCCTGCCCCCCTGTCCACTCTGTAAGAAGAATAGTTGGGGAAGGAAGGGGAGAATGCATCAGTGAGCCACGTCTCACAGACACCAACAACAAGAAGATGAATAGGAAGACAGCGTGGTTTTAAAGACTGGATGTTTCCAGTACAGGGACCGGGCATTCCAGAATATGAAGTGAAAGGGGAGAACAGAATTCACTGCGTGAGTGATTTGAAGAATGAGAATAGTCCTGGCAAGCATTGGAGGAGGCTTTCTTGAAGGCTGAAACCTGTTAGGAGAAGATTGATAAATTTAAGTGCAAGTGGTGCTAATCCCATAATGAAGGCAGATAAGGAGAGACTCGAAGCATGCTGGGCCTGTGAAGGTGCCGTAGGAGGCTTAAGGCATGCACTGCCCTGTGAGGGCAGGGGCTGCTGGGCTGCTGGCTGTGTGGCATGGGGCTGAAGCTCAGGCTGGGGAGATGTGGGTTGAGGTGGGGGAGGGATGGGTTGAAGTAGACAAGGAGCAGAATGAGGTGGGATAGGAGTGGGTAGGGGTATAGGGCGAGGTGGTAGGGGTGTGGGGAGAAGGAGTATCTCCTGTAAACGGGTATCCCTCCTAGGAGAGCTGGGGCAAGAGGGGGGTTTTGGCCGACGCCTGGGAGAGCGACGGCCCCTCTGGGATTTGGGTGTTTGAGGTGTGCATAGGTTAGTGGATGGGCGTTGAAGGGTGGAACAGTCCTGGGCAGCCAAAGGAATTACTGTGACCTTAGGGCTGAGTGGCTTGGGAGGGGATGGTTGTGGGGCAGGTGCAGGTGGGGGTGCCTGAGGAGGTGTTGTATTCTCCTCTGGTGAGGAGGTTGGTCTGAAGGACCCTGGGCGGATGCCCCTCAGCTTACGCTTAACCTCCGTTATAGTGTGGTCAGATTCATGTTGGAGCTGCTGTAGTTGCAGTGCCTGGAGGTATGCCGGGCACTGCCTATAGGTGGGGCGGTGGTTGCCATCACAGAAAAAAGCATGTTTTAGGCCAGGTACAAAGCTCGGCGTCATGGTAATCACTGCACCTCCCACAGCGGTTTTTGCCGTTGCAGGAGGCGTTGCCATGGCCAAACAAAAGGCAGCGGGTGCACCTGAGGACAGGGAGGGTGTGGGGCCTAACATGGTACACTGCAGAGTTTATGGCAATCCTATTAGGGAAGGCCCCTCTAAACTTAATACGAATGGCCATATTGGCCATCGTCTGCCCTCCTCTGACAAAAGCTGGGAATCTAAAAACGTCTATGATTTGAGTTGGGGCATCGTCAAGTATGGTAAGGTTGGTAAGTATCTCCTGTGTGGCCATTTCGGGAGATACTGGGTATATCCTCCCGAACATGTAGGTGGGGTCATCGTCTGTCACAACCCAGCATTTAACAGACCACTCCCCCAGCGTGGTGACCGACTCAGGAGGTTGAGAGAGGTTTTCGAGGTTGGCTACCTCGAATTTTATGCCGCCACTTGTGATGGTTAGGATCTTCTCAATATATTTTTTTTCCAAATATGGAGGAGTAGATTGCCCTAGCCACTTTACCAGGGTGAATAAAGCACTTGTTCCCCTCAGCAGAGCGGATGATGATAAATTTAGAAGAAGAGGGTTGCAGTGGTTTTACGTTTCTTCAGTTGTAGAATAAGTAATTAAGACAATGAAATCAATACATTCGTGTATATGATGAAGTAAGACAGTTTAATATCGCCTTCTTGGTAATCAGGAATTGGTCTTACAACAGATGGTCAAGAAACGTCCTAGAACCCGACTATTGATAACACAACACCTACTGTACTTAACTGTCTATATACAGACAGAGGCGATATTAAATAACAGACTTGATAGGGAAACACCTTAATTATATCTGACATGTAAGTAATAACCTCGGGAGAAGACACTAATGTTATCTCCATATTATTCCTCAACTACTTTCATTTTCAATTTTTACACAAAACAGTCTCCCAAACATGTACGTACATAGTTTTCTACATACTTGTATTCATTGATGTATATGGATTTATGTCTTGAATGTTTGTTTATTATCTAAGATCTAATCTATTGTATTTTACAAGTCAATACATTTTCTTGGTTTTCTATCATGTTTACCTAAAAGAACATTATTTTTTAAGCAAATTACAACAATAATTTAATATGAATACTCAGATGGTTTGGACACCTGAAAAGACTGGCTGAGTTGCCAAGAAGGATGTATAATGCTGGGATCTCCTTTTGGGTAACGTAATCCTTCTATTGCCACTTAGAAAACAATATGAAAACATAAAGCTCATAAAAAAATAACTATTATTGTTAATTGAAAAGTTCAAATCAAGAATGGATACATTTTTATTTAGGTTAGGTTAGGTTATTTTCTTAAGCAATTTACTGTCGAGCAATTGATAGTTCGAGAAATTATTTCTTGAGCAATTTACTGTCGAGCAATTGACTTCGAGAAATTTACCTAGATTCAGGCTATAATATGGCAATCAGGAAAAAAATCTAAAGTAAAATACCTAACTTTTGGGTAATGAAATATAAAAAGCTTATATAACCGAGCCAAACCGTACCTAACCAAATCTAATCTAACCATAATCTAACGTAACCTAACTGGTATTAATTTATATATTCATCAAAATGCTCAAGAGCAGTGGTTCCCAAACTGCGGGTCATGACCCCCAAAGGGGTCATGAGCCTTTTTCTGGGGGTCATGGAGGGTCCAACTCTACGTACTACATTCAGCTTGCCAGAACGGGGCTAAACTTTTCAGTCAGTCTCGGAGCTGGCTCAAATGCATGCGCAGACTGGTAGTGCATTGTGGGTGCATCCATGCATCTGAGTCAGTCAGCAATAAGGCGGTGTTGAACGCAGTACTGTGACACTCGAGCGGCGTAAGTTTCTCTCTCTCCTACACCATATTTTTAAAAAATTACCGTTGATATTCAGGAGGAGGGTGGGGGATGATGTGTAAGCTACATAACATGCATGAGTTTTAAAGTGTTCGGTGTTTTGTACCCATTTTTTACCCATCCCCTATAAATAACCCCACTTAGATTTAATGTAACTTGCCTTAACAATGTGCATGATTATTCTGAGATACGGTTATGTATGTCAGTATGATTGGGACTGAAGAATTATCAATGAGAAAATGTACAACTCCTGTGGTCAGAGTCACTTATCCACCAAATTCATTTTTCCCATAAGTTAACTTCACAGTATGGGTACGGGAATTTGTAGTACACGAGGTCGTTCTTCCACTGTATTTTGGGATTTTGTTAGTTTTTATATTTTGAGTTTTATTGTACGACTATTTTCGTTCCTAATGCTTGATAATTGTAAGATTAAACGAGTACTTACCAAGTATGAAGTTTGATCGTAATTTCACGAACATTTAACGACGTCACAGTGGTGCACAATGAGACGCTCTCCCATCAATCCACCATCAGTCCGTTTAGAGAGTAGGTTTTAGGAAGCAGCCACTAACTACCGCTGAGAGCCCATGCCCCAAAGTGAGCTCCGTGAATAGATAGGGCAGGGAGGGAGGGCATTGTGCACCACTGTGACGTCGTTAAATGTTCGTGAAATTACGATCAAACTTCATACTTGGTAAGTACTCGTTTAATCTTACAATTTCACGTCACAATATTTAACTGACGTCACAGCGGTACCCAATGAGAGCTTTAGAGAGGTTCCTAAAACCTACCAAATCACACAAAATTCAGAAAAAGGGTCAGTATGGAGCCGTGAAAAACAAAATCCATAGGAACAAAGAAAACATTAACAATTATAAAAAAAAAAAAAAAAAAAAAATAGTGAAACACAGTCCCACAGGAACATGGAAAGAAAAATCATCCATCACCCATACCAAAAATGGGATCAAAGAACCCTCACAATAAACCCTGAGCAGAGGAAAAGGCCAAACATTATATGACAAAATTGCCCTCGCAAACTGTCCATGCTGAGCGATGGGCTTCCGGTACTGTTGCGTAAAGGTTGACTCCCTGGCCCAACCAATGGTGGAGACACTCGTGGATAACGGCAAAACCAGGGCTGCCTTGCTGGACGATGCAAACCTAGTCGAATGGGGAGAAAATATAGTAAGGTCACATCTCTCACCCAACGACGCAAAGTATCACGAGAGGCCAACCGTACTGGAGGTCGTGTCGTCAAGAAAAACCCTGTAAGCGCTCCTCGGAAGATCGTTGTCCTATCAAGATAATGCTCAAAGGTGTGCACAATGCATTAGCAGTTATCATGCGGGTAAGCCTCAAAGACCACCCTTGACAGAAGGACCCCAGGACGGGAAGTTTTCAGCAGATCGCCAATCCCAAAAACAACCTGAGTCTCAGAGACAAACAAATTTCTTGTGTCCAGCAAATGCAAGGTCTGACCACGTTGGCCAGACAACAAGAACATAAGAACGACCTATTTTATGGATAACTGAGGAAAGGACAAATCCTCCGTGGGACCCAGACTGCAGATATTAATCCAGAACTAGCTGAGGATCCCAAGTCATGAAACGGGAAACTAAAGGATGTTGTCCCACAGGACGTCCATCAAAAGTAGCAACTGCAGAGATGCCAGACCAGATAGTGTTCATAGAGCTGTACCCACGGCCTGTCCCCCGTTTAAATTCTGACAAAAGATAGTCCAGAAGGACATACACAGGTGGTAGAAACGGATCCACTTCCCTGCCAAGGCAAAATGACAACCAATTGTTGATACGCAGCCCATATTGAGCCTTAGTGCTAGATCTCCAGGACCGAAGGATAAACTGGGCAACCTCTGTCGAAAGGCCTCGACGTGTGAACACTGCCCGGAGAGCACCATCGCTGTCAAGACCAACCCCCGAGAATCATCAGCGTCGTCGCCCCGTAGTCCTGCAGTTTCCGGAGAGCCCTGGATATCACACTGAAAAGTGGAAAGTATATAAACTCTTCCCACCCCAATCCAAGGTAAAGGCATTAATGCACATAGCAGATGGGTCTGGCCTCCAAGAAACATAGTCAGGTAACTGAGCATTTATCTATGTAGCAAAAAGATTGATATCAGGAGTATAAAAACGCTGACAAACCATCCTGAAAATACACGGCTGTAACATCCTCTCACCATCCATCCTACTGACTCTAGACTCTGTGTCTGCTGTCACATTGTATAAACCCTGTACATGCTGTGCCAACAAAATAATATCCCTAGAAGCAGCCCACTCAAAAACCGTTCTGTAAAAGCATGAAGTGTAGGTCGTGTGCTACCACAACGATCAATCCATGCAACCGCAGTGGTGTTGTCAGAGCGAAGCCTAATATGAGCCATTCTTATCCCGACAAAGTGACTGCAAGCTCAACAGAATGGCCCTTAACTCCAAAGAGTTTAAATGATCCAGCTCCTTGTGGGCCCAGTGACCTCCAGTTGTAAAGTCCCCCATCGAAGCACCCCAGCCAGTCAGGCAGGCATCTGTAAACAGCTAACATGTTGGAGAAGAAGAGCGGAGCGACCTCTCCTGAAAAACTACATTAGTCACTCACCAAGTGACTAATTCCCGGGCATGAGCATCTCAAACAACGCAGGAATTATAATTGCCATAGGGCCGAGAGAGATCCCTGATACGAATAATTTCCAGGTACCTGTAACGGAGAGGAGCTAACTCTACAGCAGGGCCAGAAGCCATCGCTAAACCAATAAAAGAGGACAAGTCTTGTAAGGTGATATCTCTGTTGAGGAGGAGCAAACCTTTTTCCCTGATGTGCTCCCTCCTACAGGAGGGCAAAGTCAAGGAAACAGAGTCAAGAACCACATTAAGGAATGTAATCCTCTGGGTAGGCTCCAGGACCGACTTCCGCACATTGATGGTGAGACCCAGAGAATGAAGAAGTGCAAGGCATAGCCCACCTGGGCCCGCAAGGCCTCTACCGATGAAGCAATAAAAAGACAGTCATCTAAATAACAAACCACAACCATTCCAAGGGACCGAAGGTGGGAGAGGACAGGTTTCAATAACTTTGTAAAGGTGCGAGGAGCAGAAGTTAACCCCTGAGGGAGACAAGTAAATCTAAAAGCGCAGCCCTTCCACCAAAACTGAAGCCACTTCCTATCCTCAGGACTAACATAAACTGAATAATAGGCGTCCTTGAAATCAACTGTAACAAAAAAACAGTTAGGGAGGATTAAAGGAATCACATCCTTCAGAGTGTCCATCTTAAAATGAATATAAGGCATATGAACATTAAGATCCATCAAGTTTACGATAACCCTCGCCGGCCCGAACCGGCTTTATGATGGGAAACAAAACCGTGATCTTCAGGTAAACAAAGCTCCACTATTGACTGTTTGAGGAACTGATATAAGGCATCGTTCAGGAGCTGATCATCCGCCCGAGACAGGGCGAGAGGACGTGGAGGCACAGTCTGAAAAGGTATGGACACAAATTCTAGAAATTTTCCCTTCACCACATCATGAATCCAAGGATCCTGCATGAGACCCCCACAGTAGGTTAGCAGAGAAAATCTTACATCCTCTAAAGTTATCAGGTGTATTAACTAAAGGAGGAAACCCGGAACTCACTGGAGAGGTTACTGCAGCTTCGGCCCATGCATCCCCCTCTCCTGGGGAGGCGGCTGGCCTAAAAAAGGCCGGGACTGGAAGTAGCACTTGCCAAGGTACTAATATGGCAAGAAAGCAACAGCTGCTTCCATTCCTAGGTCAGGTCACTTTGGGAATCACTTTTGAGTGTATCTAACACATCACTTTCCCTCACTAACACAAGTTACTTAGGTGTTATTACAGTGTTACACCCGTCTCATTATGAAGATCTAGGCGTTAAAGGGTGTGTTTTGCACATATAACACACTCATCTATTGTTTTTCTGTCACAATGACTTCGTTCATCAGATGTAAATTGTTATTTACTTGTTACTTGTTGTCGTTATTTAACAGGTCCCACTCAGCCAATGGCGCTCTGCAGGACCGTTCACATATGATTTTATCAAAGAGCATATGAATCACGAACAGTCATGTCATCAAGGTTGTAGCACTCAGAGAATAAGTATCTCTTTATTGTGTTAACAACTGACCACGGAGGCCGACCTAACCCTCACCGTTAGGTTAAATTTTTATAGGTTAGGTTAAGTTAGATAAAAAGTGAAGTTGGAAAGTCTGAATCAAGCAACACAAGAACAATGTCGGGCTCGGCGGGTGTAACACTGTAAATTTACTATTATTTTCATGTTTATATTTGTTATTTGTATAACGTTCACGTTTTAGTCATTGTGCAGGATAGTAGAACACATCCCAGTGACAGGCTAAGTGACAGCAAAGATGGTCTGGATGGAAGCATAGCACTCCTCAAAGTTGCAGAATGCCATCGTAATGGTGCAGCAGTGTCACCGTAATAGTGCAGCAGTAATGGACACAGATATACAAGTTACTAACACCCTCTCCAGGCATGGGAGAGCGCTCAGCTGATGTGAGGGCGGAGAAGCGCAAGCTGGGGGAGGGAGTGTGGAAATATCTACCAAAGACCGACTCCTCTTAGCAGACTTATCTCAGTCGTCCTTCTCCAAGCTCCCACGCTTCTTGTTACTCGAGGACGTAGAAGAGGGACGCCTCACGCCTGGGTGGCGACGTTAAACTGCGCAACCAGAGAGACAAAGAGGGTCAGATAAACACCATATATTGTCTCCTAGGGCAGTAAGAACCAAACTGCATAGTAAATAATACATATGGCAGTAAATTAATCCGTAGATCCAGATATATTTCACCCACAGTCAACTTAGGACTGTATAGGAGAAAGCTTTCCAGGCAAACTTCAACCAGGGAGAAGCGAAGTCAGATAAACACCATATGTAGTCTCCTAGGGCGGTAGGAACCAACCCACAGCTCCTGTGGGTTGGTTCCTACCACATATACATATGACAGTAAATGCATCCGTAGATCCAGATATATTTCACCCACAGTCAACTTAGGACTGTATAGGAGAAAGAGAAGCGAAGCAGCTGACGTGTTGTTGCCTTGACTGTGGGGAGGTAGAACGTGAACTGATGGTGGATTGGTAGGAGAGCGTCTCATTGGGTACCGCTGTGACGTCAGTTAAATATTGTGACGTGAAACTTGTTTTGCAGATGTCGAAGAAGCGCACATACAACGAGTTTTCTCAACTTCGGCTTCTCATCTATAGTGAACAATGGCGTGCAGATGCCACATTACATCTGCAAGAAGACACTTGCTAACGAGAGCATGAAGCCCTTCAAGCTGAAGAAACACCTCGCCAAGGTTCATCCGGAACTGGCCAACAGGGATTTGGCATACTTCAAAATCAAGGAACACCAGCTCAAACAGTCGAGGTTAGATCATGGAACAGGAGTTCTCTTTCAACATAGCAACTTCGTCGAGGCATCGTACAAGATCTGCCTTCTTATCGCGAAGCAGAAGAAGCCACACACGATTGGAAAGACGCTTGTTAAACCTTGCTTGGTAGAGGCTGCTCGTCTTGTCCTCGATCAGAACTGTGTCAACAAGCTTAATCAGATAAGTCTCTCGGACAACACAGTTAAGCAGCGCATCGATGACATGTCCCAGTACATCAAACTTCAGGTGACGGAGAAAATCAGACTCTCTTCCTTCTTCGCCATCCAACTTGATGAGACCACAGACGTCGCACAGCTTCTTCAGCTTTTGGTTTATGCTCGGTTCATCTCGAAAAATCAGGTGG
The DNA here is from genome assembly GCA_036785275.1 of Cancer borealis. Classification (NCBI taxonomy): domain Eukaryota; kingdom Metazoa; phylum Arthropoda; class Malacostraca; order Decapoda; family Cancridae; genus Cancer; species Cancer borealis. The sequence goes on along the minus strand of JAXIVD010000034.1, from coordinate 145,103 downwards.
AGGAGGAGTTCCTCTTCTGCAGCTCACTGATAACAACAACAAAGGCTGAAGCATAGACTACACCATACTTGACTGAACACTCGCGACAATCGCTGACAGACGATATTACATGTAGGCCCAATAGATTCCGCTGCTATGAATGATAAGAGATAATACTTCATATATCAGTTCATATTCTACTTAGGACATTGTATTTCAATGTCTTTACAATCAGTAATGATTGCTGAACCATGGCTGAACCTAAAAAATTATTTTACAACTTTTGCAAATAGGAAATTATCATAAAGATTACAAGTTTGAGTGAAAAATCGTGTGGGAGTTTTATATAAAGCATATTGTTTATAGCAAAAAGTTCTGGCAAATTCGCAATAATTTCTGAAATAAAACATCACATATTGTGAAATCACCATTCCTGAATATGATTTGATTGTGATAAAATGTCATATTATCGTTATATCGGCTTGGGAATGAATTTTTCACAATTCGTGGCTTGATCTTGATCTTGATGTCACAGAAGGTCTGAGTTGAGAAACTATCGTTTATTCAGTATCATAGACTACACTATACTTGACTGGACACTCGAAATCTGACCTTTTGCAAACCGGTCCTACAGCAGATTTTTAGAAAAATCAAATCAAATACTTAGAAATAAGATAGGAACCTCAAATAAAAAGCAAACACTTCAGAGTGATGTAGAAAATATATTTATGAGCAACAAAAACAAATTAGTCAACGTACGTCATCAGTGGGCGACAATTATTAAATCCTAAGAAACCAAGAAAAACACAAAATTTGCAATAATTTCCAGGAATATTGGAATTTCAATCTGAAAACACTTACATGCATAGCCCATGTAGTCTATATTAATATGCAATACCATAGAATACACCATATGTGACTGTGCACTCAAAATCGGGTCTTTCGCAAATGTGTCCTGAGGCGATTTTTTGTTTGTTTTATTTAAATAAAATACTTAAAATCATCATAGAAACCTCAAACAAAAAGCAAACACCTCAGAGTGATGTGAAGAATATGTTTATGAGCAACAAAAACAAATTAGTCAACATATGTCATCGGTGGGCGACAATTATTAAATCCTGACACCAATAAAAACACCAAATTTGCAATAATTTCCAGGAATATTGGAATTTCAATCTGAAAACACATACATGCATAGCCCATGTAGTTTATATTAATATGCAATACCATAGAATACACCATACGTGACTGTGCACTCGAAATCGGGTCTTTCGTAAATGTGTCCTGAGGCGATTTTTTGTTTGTTTTATTTGAATAAAATACTTAAAATCATCATAGAAACCTCAAACAAAAAGCAAACAACTCAGAGTGATGTGAAGTATATGTTTATGAGCAACAAAAACAAATTAGTCAACATACGTCATCAGTGGGCGACAATTATTAAATCCTAAGACACCAATAAAAACACCATATTTGCAATAATTTCCAGGAATATTGACATTTTAAACTGAAAACGCATACATACATAGCCAATGTAGTCCATACTAATATACATGCATGCTTGAAATAAGATTTGAAACTATTTCCAAATATTCTGTTTGTTTTCTACGTTTTCACTGAGCATGGCAGGATACACACCTTAGTGTTGAGTAATTGTAAAATATAACCAAAACTTGAACACAACACCCTAAGTCACTCATAATCAATTCACTCATACTCATACTTCACTCATACTTTCATATACCCATAAATAACATCAAGAAGAAAAAATTTAACATTCCTAATCAACTTACGATGTTTGCTGAGTGTCATCGAGAGAGCGTTTCTCAGAGACTATGTAAAATAACTCCATTGTAATTCCTTATTGGTGATGGTCTCTAGTTAGCTTGTTGGTTTCATTGCCTTCTCCTCCTCTTCTATCTAACAATGTTCTTTCCAATGATCTTATCACCATACATCACTTTCCCGGCGTACGTACTTTTCCTTTTATCCTGCCTTGCTCAGTGAAAACGTAGAAAACAAACAAAATATTTGGAAATAGTTTCAAATCTTATTTCAAGCATGATTCAGAGTATACAATAGAAGCTGATGAATCTACGGTCACACTAGGTTTTGCTAACGCTAGCCTGGCTTCCGTTTTTTCTGGATTTACAGCGATACGTCTGGTCACATACGTAGAAGAACTAACCTTGTGGAATCAGCTGATCATAACAACAACACAAGCCGTTATGGAGGAAGCACTTTTCTTCTTCTTCTGCTCATGAACATTTTCCATGAGACTTATAATAGCGTCATGGGACCAATGAATTGAACTATTTATGTTGTTGACCTTTGTAAAGGATTGTTTTGGTCTTCTTCTTCTTCTTGTTGTGACCTCTTTCGCCTTTTGCCTTTCGCGCCACGAATTGTTATGAAAAATTCATTCCCAAGCCGGTATAACGATTATATGACATTTGATCACAATCAAATCATATTCAGGAATGGTTATTTCACAATATGTAATGTTTTATTTCAGAAATTATTGCGAATTTGCCAGATTTTTTTGCTATAAACAATATGCTTTATACACAACTCCCACACGATTTTTCACTCAAACTTGTAATCTTTATGTTAATTTCCTATTTGCAAAAGTTGTAAAATCATTTTTTATGTTCAACCATGGTTCAGCAATCATTACTGATTGTAAAGACATGAAATACAATGTCCTAAGTAGAATATTAACTGATATATGAAGTATTATCTGTCGTCACTCATAGCAGCGGAATCTATATGACTGAAATGTAATATCGTCTGTCAGCGATTGTCGCGAGTGTCCAGTCAAGTATGGTGTAGTCTTTGTGGGTATATATGCAACAAAAAAAATATTGCACTTCTTTTTTCAATGACGTTTTATGAGTATGAGAAAAATAGGATAGACGACAATACAAGAAAACACCCAAATATACATTTTAATTCGATGCAAATATAGCATTTACTTCTCGTATGACTAGATCAAAGCGAAAGAGGTCACAAGAAGAAGAAAAAGAGGAAGACCAAAATAAACCTTTAAGGCGTGGTCACACTAGCTATTGATATCGATTGATCTGGGGTTATGGCTGGATTGGCCAGCCATTTGAGTGCTCATAAACATATTCTTCACATCACTCTGAGGTGTTTGCTTTTTGTTTGAGGTTTCTATGATGATTTTAAGTATTTTATTCAAATAAAACAAAGAAAAAATCGCCTCAGGACTCATTTGCGAAAGACCCGATTTCGAGTGCACAGTCACGTATGGTGTATTCTATGGTATTGCATATCAATATAGACTACATGGGCTATGCATGTAAGTGTTTTCAGATTGAAATTCCAATATTCCTGGAAATTATTGTAAATTTGGCGTTTTTATTGGTGTCAGGATTTAATAATTGTCGCCCACCGATGACGTATGTTGACTAATTTGCTTTTGTTGCTCATAAACATATTCTTCACATCACTCTGAGGTGTTTGCTTTTTGTTTGAGGTTTCTATGATGATTTTAAGTATTTTATTCAAATAAAATAAACAAAAAATCGCTTCAGGACACATTTGCGAAAGACCCGATTTCGAGTGCACAGTCACGTATGGTGTATTCTATGGTATTGCACATTAATATAGACTACATGCGCTATGCATGTAAGTGTTTTCAGATTGAAATTCCAATATTCCTGGAAATTATTGCAAATTTTGTGTTTTTCTTGGTTTCTTAGGATTTAATAATTGTCGCCCACTGATGACGTACGTTGACTAATTTGTTTTTGTTGCTCATAAACATATTCCCTACATCACTCTGAAGTGTTTGCTTTTTATTTGAGGTTCCTATCTTATTTCTAAGTATTTTCTTTGATTTTTCTAAAAATCTGCCGTAGGGCCTGTTTGCAAAAGGTCAGATTTTGAGTGTCCAGTCAAGTATGGTGTAGTCTATGGCTGAAGATATCATGAACATAGTGTCCAACTTCTTCGAAGAGGAAAAGCTCTCGTGGGCAAAGTTGGTTGGTGTCTGCACGGACGGAGCTCCCAGCATGCTTGGCTCCAAGTCAGGATTTATGACTCTGGTAAAAAAAAAGAACCCGGATGTCATTACAACACACTGCCTGATCCACCACGAGGCTCTTGCCTCCAAGACGCTCCCTTGGAGGAACTGTGATCCGCATCGTCAACCATATCAAAAGAAGGGCACTCAACACCAGGCTGTTTCGTAAGTTGTGCCAAGACATGGATTCTGCCCACCAAGACCTCCTACTTCTACACATCTGTTCGTTGGTTGTCAAAGGGCAATGTTCTCGCTCATGCATTTGAACTCTTTGATGAATTGTAGATATTTCTGGCAGCTCTAGGGAAGAAAACGAAGCAGTTGTTAAAGGATATTCGGGAGCCGTTTAAGTGTAGTCTTGCCTACTTGGCAGACGTGTTTGAAGCTTTGAATGGACTCAACCGGCAACTACAGGGCCCAGATACCACCATCATAATGTACACCGATGCCATCAAGGCTTTCCTCGACAAGCTAGCTCTCTGGAAGAGGAAAGTCGAGAGGGGAAATGTAGCTTCCTTCCAGCGTCTGAACGAGGTCGTCGGAAAAGAACCACTTGCAGAGGAGCTGCAACAAGAGATCAAGGAACACTTGTTAATCCTCCAAGAAGAGTTCAGGCACTATTTTCATGATACTGATGGAAATGAGAATGTATAGCTGACACTTGCCCGCAATCCTTTCCGATGCATTGTGGATGATCTTCCTGATGATATACAAGAGGAATTCTTGGAGCTCATCAACAACACCCCAGCCAAAGAGAAGTTCCAGGAACAACAACAGTTCAGCAGCTCTAATTGCTGGGCCAAGATGCTTTCCGCTTTCCCCAAGACCAGTGAATTCGCCCTGAAGGTTCTCATTCCTTTCTCATCCACTTACTTCTGTGAAAGTGGTTTTTTGATTCTCTTGGTAATCAAATCAAAGGCTCGAAACAGGTTGAATGCTGAAGCAGACATGCAATGTGCCTTGAGCCACACAGACCCGCGTATTGATTTGCTTGTAGCAAAAAAGCAGGTACATCCTTCTCATTAAAATATATTATTAAATCAATCATTGTTAATAAACATTAATAAATGTTGATAAAGATTAATAAACCTTTTTTATTGCTCTCTCTGCTGTGATTAATATTTAAAATGTATCTGCGCCATTGAAAAATAGTGCGTTTTCAGAAGGCTTATAAATGTGGGGGTCATGATAGGTTTGGTACTACTGAAAGAGGTCACGTACTGAAAAAGTTTGGGAAACGCTGCTCTAGAGAATTCAGGGTTGTACTTTTGCATTATCTGTTGCATTTTGATAAGGTTTTCTTAATCTAAATTCCGTCGCAAATTCTTAGTTTGTGAGATATTCATTGTTTTCTGTGAGATCTCTTCGGAAAGTAAAGTTTAGTTTCGTTTTAACAAGGTTCTGATATTTGTCAATGTAAGTTAGGGCTTTGGTTATGTTATGTTATGTGTAGGTAAAGATTCGTAAGACGACCCAGTCTGTTTTTTGACAAAGCAATTTTTTTCTGATAGATTTTGATGTGTTTTGAATTAATCTGATGTTTGTTTGTTATGCCAGGCAATTTTTTTCCTAAAGGTAAAAATTGCCACAAGAAAGTCAGATTAATTCAAAACCATCAAAATCAATAGGAGAAAAATTTCTTTCAGTAAACCTAAGTAAACCAAATTAAAACTAATCTAACCTAAGTAAGACTAACCTAACTAAATCTAATCTTCTTTAACCAAACCAGGTAAAGATTCGTAAGATGACCCACTCGATATCTCGTTATCTTTATTATGCACTGCAAATTCAATCTCAGATACTTGTTCAGATAGGTTAGGTTAGGTTTGATTATGTTTGCTTAGGTTAGGTTGGGTTTAATTAGGTTTACTTAAAATATTATTTTCTTATTGATTTTGACGGTTTTGAATTAATTTCACTTTTTTGTGGCAATTTTTACCTTGGGGAAAAAATTGCATTGCATCAGATTTATTCAAAACACAAAAAGTTATCAGAAAAAAATTGCTTTGTCCAAAAAACAAACGTCGTCTTCCAAAACTTTACCTAGGTTAATTTAGAAGCTATCAAATGTTCTCTATGACCAAGAGTAGGGAGTTGGTCAAATTGCAGATATTTTATTTCGTATACAGACTCCATAATGGTGAAGATGTAAAATTATATCCCATAACCCAAAATAACATAACCGCCTGAAACCTTTACAGACGTGTTGAGTACACTAGATGTATAGTATGTACGACTTCATATTTATATCGATATCGTCGAAGCAATAGTTATGCAGAAATACCAAACTATTTACTGACAATCATTGTATTTTGTCTTCTCCCAAGAAACCCGTATTCCCACAGGTCCCCAGAATTGTTGGGGGTTGATGAGAATGTCTTATTAGATATGCATTTGCGACGAAAATCAATGTCAAAAAAATCGTTAGAAATGGAAATTTTTTTATACGGAAAGTGTATTTACATCCAAGTGCATTGGGAATGGGAAGAGCTAGAAATTTACCAGCCACACAATCATCTACGCTATATCACTATGCTCACAGGAGTTTACGCCTTATTTTATCTCCTCACATCTTCTTGTCACCTAAATACTGCATTTACTGCGGCTATAATTGCTCCAGACTCTATTATATGTTAATCAGCAAGTTTTTTCTACGGCGATAAGGGTGCCCACGAAAAGGGTGTGCCACCATGTTGGGTCAATCAGCTGATTATCTCAACACTAAAAAAAAACAAAAAAACCTATCGACGTCGCTAGTGTCCAATATCGTTCAGCGGGCAAAATCTGTACCCTCCCACCTCGCTGAATGCGGCCATTATCTGGCAGATCAGTCCCTGGAACATATTAACCTTGAGCTCGTGCTCATGGAGATCTGCTTCCTAAAACCAACAGAGGGCTTCTGTTATGCCCCGATGTAGTAGACTTATTTCATACTAGTGATATTATGTGCCTGCAGGAAATTTGGTATTTTAAATCTCAGCACTGAGGTTACCTGTTGCTGGTGGTTGTTGGTGGACACCGAGGAGCAGTGGTGTCAGGAGCAGAAGAAGGATGTGGATCTCGCTCTCTTGATCCAGTGGATGGAAGGGTTCCCAAAGCGCCCCAGCTGGCAGGAAGTGGCACCAGAGTCCCGTCACGAAGTACCTGTGGCAACTCCTGTACGGCTGATGTTTGGCCGAGAACTGCAGTTTCCAGTTGACCTGGCCATGGGACAGCCCCCTCAGGAATCCATGGTTCCTGTCGTGTCAAGCTATCTCCAGGTGCTGACGGAGAGACTTGATGGCGCACATCGCCACGCTCGAGACAACATGCGGGTGGCATGATGTGTCATGAAGACACGCTACGATTGGCGTTCGGGTGGGGCCAAGTTTGACGTCGGTGACCAGGTGTGGCTGCACAACCCTCTGAGACAGAAGGGATTCTCGCCCAAACTCCAGAGCTCTTGGGATAGACCGCATGACGTACTGGAGGTCCTGTCTGATGTAACCTACAGGATACGTCGTGAAGGTCGGAGACATCCCTGTGTGGTTCACGTGGATCATCTCTGGGCTTACTATGGCCCAGGATCATTCTAATGGGATGACGGAGACGTCGAGGACGAAAAGGAGGAAGGTGTGGAGGACTAGATGGAGGTGAGGACATAGTCGGGAGAAACGGAGGAAGGTGTGGAGGACCCGCAGGAGGACGAGTGGAGCCACGACAATCTGTCACGGGCAGCCTTGAGCATGATAGGTACGGAAAGAGGCAGACCGTAAAAAGCCAGACGACAGCCCGTGTGGTTTACAGACTATGAACTGAAGGAGACCTAATACTGCTGTGCAGTAAATTATTTGTACAATGTTTTTTTTCTTTGTAATATTTTTCATTGTGTAGTATAGGATGACCGGGGCAGTCACTTGGGAGAGGGGGAACAGTGTTATGCATTATGTGTATATTTACCTAGTTGTAGTATACAGGACCTGACCTAGACTCATGTGGTCTTGTCTCCGTATCTACATTGATCCAATATTTCCTTCAGTTTGTGCACACTATTCACTTCAATAACTTCTTCTTTCAAACTGTTCCATGCGTCTATACTTCTATGTGAAATTTCTTCTTGTGGCCTCTTGTATAAGCAGCTTCTTCCTATGATAGTAGTACTAATTATGTTCTTACAATCCTTTAATACACGTGGAAATACTTCATCTACTCTCGGTGATTTATTAATCTTAAGCTTATCTATTTCTTGGATTGTCTGCTGACTTACTATGTTGAGGTTTATTAATCTTTCAACTTCCCTCCACCAAAATAATTGGTCTGTATCAGGTAACGTTAAGTTCTCATGCGTAAATACTGATGAGAAGTACTCGTTTAAAACTGCACTCATATCTTCATTATGACCTATTTTTTCATCATCCTTTTTAGTGAGCCTAATCAATCCTTGGTTTTAGTCTTACATACAGTGGAACCTTGACTTACGAGTTTAATTCGTTCCGTGACTGAGCTCGTAACTCAATTTGCTCGTATATCAAATCAATTTTCCCCATTGAAATTAATTGAAATGCCATTAATCCGTTCCAGCCCCCAAAATACCACCCAATTTTTTGTTACGTGTTTTTAAATAAGAAAAATGTACTTATAAATAACAAATATTGTATAAAAACATAATAAAAGATAATGTAAAGCAAATCAGCATGAATGGCTCGTGCCTTCTCGCAGGTGATACCCTCCGTCACGGTATCTCCCGCAAGCTCCTTCTCTCTCACCCACATCAATAGCATATTCTCCATCTTTTCATGGACAGAGGTCCGGAGCTTAGAAATTATTTTAACGCCCTGGTGTTATAGCCTTTATCGACTCCTGCTTCAATATGATACATATCGTAGAAGTACTGCGCTCGTATTGCCTCGCCAAGTCGATTACTGGCATACCTTGCTCGTGTTTTTCTATGATTTCACGCTTTATTTCGATAGACATCATCCTTTTCTTCTTTGCACCGCTGTCCTTTCCTCTCACTTTCTTAGCACCCATGGTTACAAACAAGAAATTTGGTAAAATAAATGCACAAAAGCACAGAACGCGAGCACAACAGAGATCCTTACGCGGCGAGGTAAACACAAGCTTCTTCTTCTTCTTGTGACCTCTTTCGCTTTTTATCGCTTCGTAGGTCCTCTTTTCCTTCACTGTACTGCTCCTGGTATCTATTATGTCCGTTTTCCCCACGCCTGTGTCAGGAACTCTTTAGCCGCTCTTATGATTTTCTCTCTCTCTCCCTCCTTCTCTCCCCTGTACAGGCCCAGCACTGTAAGGATTCCTCCGTCCTCCTCCTCTTCCAGTCTTCTACACCACTCCTTTCTTCCTAACACTGCCATTATGGATCCTATCAGCTTGTCTCTTTCCTCATCGTAGAGAACGAATTTTGCACGGGAGAGCTGGGCGGGCGTATGACTGTGTTTACTAAGACAATACTGCACGCTCCGTATTGCTCGGTGACAAGATTAGAGGTTTGTAATATTTCGCTTAATTATAATAAATAAGCATTTCATGGTAACAAACTATAATATTTTATATGTTGGCACTAAGCTCCTGTAGGTTTGCTACTGTAGCGTGCAGTATTGTCTAGTGAACGCAGTCCTGAACATGACTCGTACCTCAAATTTTGGCTCGCAATTCAAAGCAAAAAATCGACCGAGTGACGGCTCGTGTCTCAAAAAACTCGTATGTTGGGGCACTCGTAAGTCAAGGTTCCACTGTATTTGCAAAAATATCTTAGTGTAGCTTGTGGTATTTCTAGCTACTCTCAGTGTAGCTTGTGGTATTTCTAGCTACTCTCATTTTATATTTCCTTTTTGCTTTTCATATGTCTTTCCCAATTAACCTAGCTAATGCAGTGTACCTCTTTCAAATCCGTTTTTCCACTTTTAAATCTTTTGTATATCCCTCATTTCATTCCTATCAAGTGTTTCATTCTGTCATCTACTTCAGACAGTTTCTATTTGACATATTTCTGATGGCAATAAACATTTTTTGTCCTATCAACAACTCGCGAACTAATTAATTATACTCATCCTCCACACTACTCTGCTTGTTATTATCTGACCCTTTACTGTCATTTATCTCTCCTCCATATGAACCTGATCTGATTAATGAAACTCACTTCCTTTGAGTGTGCAAACAGCTGGAGTCTGATCTGAACAGACCCTACTTAATCCCTGTTCCTACTGCTAGGCATTATTGGGTAATGGTGGCTGACCTGACTAATCCATGCCTTCAGGAGCCACAATCTCAACCCCTTACCTGATACACCTGACCAAAATATTTCCATTCATATTTTGCTCTCCTAAAGTCTAACACCTGTACTTAATGGCAAGGAAGTTTCAGATCCCACTTGATTTTAAAACGCATTTCTTGGTGATCACTACTGCTCAATTTTCCTCCCATTTTCATGTTGCTGACCGAATTATTTCTATTTGTTATAATTGAATCCATAATGCTATCCTCTCTAGTGGGCTCATTTACTATCTGCTTAAGAAAATTATCTTAAACTATATTAATGAAATCATGATTTCTAAATTTCAGTGAAATTAATCCAGTCTACATTTCTGTAATCATAATACACACATTTATATACTTAGCTACTGCATTAATTTCCTGAAATAATAGCATAAATGCCTCTGTAGATAGATTAGGTGGTCTATAGATATTATCTATGATTAGCTTCGCCCTCCTGTTGATAATTCTCTCTATTGATTTGCATATTGATTCATATCTTAATATATTTATACAGATACATCCTGGCTAGGTTTGGGGAACCACTGTTTTTGTAGATGAGGGACAGGTTGAAGGCAATTTCCCGGGTCAGATCGAGGCGTGGTCCTTCTGGCAGCTCCTCTACAATAGGATATTCCAGTGCTAGCTTATAGTAGTGGATAGCCTGCGGCAACAAGTTGAGCTGGTGGAATGCCCGGCCCAGGTTGTACATGGATTCCTGGTACTCTCCACGCATCGCCACATAAATATTGAGAAAGGCACATGCCTACACCACCAGTGAATGTTTCTTGCCACTAAACTTCTGACAGGCCATGTGGGTGAAGATAAGACCCAACATGAGGGGAACGAGGGGGTTGCTGGGGTCCTGCTTAAAAGCTTGCGTGTACTCAGCCAAAGAGTACTTGTATGTGCCAGCCACCAGGCAGTTGTGGCCATTGAGGATGCCAAGAGCCACCAGGTCTGGGTGCTTGGGAGCAAGGCGGAGCAGGAAACGGTTGTGCCGGAAATCATCTGCCTTGGAGATGATGAGGTTGAGGAGGTTCCAGCAGCGAGTGTTCTCCGGGTTCTTCATGACCAGCTCCCGCATGATGTTGTAAGCAAAAAAGGAACTGTTGTTGTAGATACATGCCATTAGACACATAAACTCCACCTCACGGGCACGTTTGTTATCCCTCATGAACTCCTTGGAGCCTAAAGCACTAAAGGTCATGCGTTCCAGCTCCTCAAATCTGACAATAGTAATTAAATGAGAAAAATTAGGCATTATAACCAATGCAAAACCTTAAATAAAACTAAAAACACTATCATCAAAATCTAGTTATAAAGGGAAGGCATATACATACGATGAAAGCCATGTGTCTGTATAAGAAAGATTCATTGTGTGCCAAACAAACTTTCACAGAAAACTACATCAATGGCACAAAATGTACTTAATACACATGATTGCTTTACAAGTCATAAAAACATAAGAAAATAAGGAGGCTGCAAGAGTCCAGTTGACCTACACAAGGCAGCTCCTGTGCACCTAACACTTACCGTCTTTGCACTGATCACATACTTGCTGAATTTGTTCCACTATTACTACCCTATTAGTGAATAAATTTGTTTTCCTATCTCTTCCCTGAATCTGAACTTATCATTAATGAACACTCAATTTTTATAATAACCATAATTCCTTTTTCACTACTTACCAATGAATAATGCTCAGATGAGCATTAATACAAATACAAAATCATCCACTAGTAGTGGCAGGAGTGGTACAGTTTGTATGGTTAATTTTTTACTCTCCTCATGCTTCCTACTTCATGTTACCTGCCTCTCATAGGAAAAACTCACCACTTGCCCTAATGGTGTGCCAATCATGACACGTGAGAAAACAACTGCGATGGGGGGGGAACAAAAGTGTGTGCATAACAATAAACAACGATGAATAAAGGTATAATGTTTGTGCGCGAAAATGAAAAGAACTACAATCTTTTGAAGAAAAAAAAAGTCATCCACAGTATGCTGTTCCCATCCCATATGCCCATTTTCATATAAATATATGAAAAGATACAGAATTCTCGGTACTAGTGTTCTCAATAAAAATCATCAGATCCTTTTACTCAGAATGAGTAAATATATATTGTCTTAACCTGTATGTTCATGTAGATCTCATTCCACACTACCCCATTTCCAATACATAACGTTTTTTTGCATTAAATTTAATTTCCCATGTTTTGCTCCATTTATACATTTTGTTTATATCATTCTGCATCTCTTAAAAATCCTTGTAGTTTCTTATCCTTAGTCAATTCGCATAATCTGTATAAAGGCTTATGTAACTGCTTACTCTTTTTGTCATGTAAGTTACATTTATTAAAAACATTATTGGGGCAAAACCTGATCCCTGTGGTACTCCACTTTTCACTACTCTCCAATCTGATTTGTCATTCTTTACCACTGTTCTCATTTTTCTTCCTTTCAAATAATCATCCATTCAGTTCTTAACAATGTTTTACAACTTTTATAGTAATCTCCTATGCAGAAACTGAACAAATGCCTTTTATATGTCTAAAAATATACAAGCCGCTCATTCATTTCATTCCTGTGCTATAGCTATCACTTTTGTTTGTGGATGGAAGTTTGTTAAATGTGGTAAAATATTTCTATAAGAATGTAAGGGCATGTATCTGGGTAAATGGAGAAACTAGTGAAACTTTTGGATAAGATGATGTGAGACACAAATGTGTGATGTTCCCACGGCTGTTCAATACATATATACATATATACATATATATATATATATATATATATATATATATATATATATATATATGTATATATATATGTATATGTATATGTATATATATATATATATATATATATATATATATATATATATATATATATATATATATATATATATATATATATATATATATATATATATGTATATATATATATATATATATATATATATATATATATATATATATATATATATATACACAGTAAACCCTCTATAGATCGGATCAATTGGGGGAAACCCATTGTTGATATATCCGATTTATCCTGTTACACACGCAAAATAACTAAAACACTTTAGCATCCAGATTTAATAGATAATAATTGTATTTTTAAACTTATCTGTATTTATGTATGTTACTTATATGCTCTGTCATCAAATATAACTTCTGGAACCTCGGGTGTAGTGACGGGAATTGTGTGCGTGTGTATTTAAAAGCTGAAAGAGCCGTTTGGGAGCCGAAAGAGCCGGCTCTATTGAGTGAACGAAAACGAAAAAATCGGCTCCATGAAAAGAGCCGGAATTCACATCACTAAAACTGACCAAGGAGCAACGTGCATCAGCGTGGCTGGCTGGTTTGGCGGGAAACTATACCGGATGCCCGCCGCATATATCGCCGCCGTCCGATTTAGATAAATATTATTCGGTGGCTGTATAGTCCGATATATCCGATATCCGATTTATACATATCCGATATATATAGGGATATATATATATATATATATATATATATATATATATATATATATATATATATATATATATATATATTGAACAGCCGTGGGGACATCACACATTTGTGTCTCACATCATCTTATCCAAAAGTTTCACTAGTTTCTCCATTTACCCAGATACATGCCCTTACATTCTTATAGAAATATAAAATAAAAATTCTTGTACCATCCTCTCTGACCATAAACTAATCACAGCCACCACAAATAAGAAGAAAAATAAGCAAATAACGGCTCCTGAAGATTACCTAACTCATTTAAGGAGACTCAACTTCAACAACAAAAATATGAAATGGGAGGCCTTGAACAGTGAGCTGAAATCCATTAACTGGGACAATATGATGTCAAATAAAGATCCAAACCAAATGCTGGAAACCAACTGACAAAGTGTACCAGTTATGCACAGCCCACGTCCCTCCAAAAGTACACAGGAGAAAAGATGGTAACAACACCATACCAAGGGACAGGAAAATCCTAATGAGGAAAAGAGCAAAACTAAGCAAGAAACTCAAAATTATGCAACATTCAATTCTCTAAATGCCATATCAATACACATTGAAGAAATAGAAATCAAACTTAAAAGCTCTTACGAAGCACAAAGGCAAAGAGAAGAACCTCTGGCAGTTTCAACAATTAAGACAAATTTCACTCTTCTTTAACTACGCTAGAAACTTTGCTACAACACCCACACCTATAGGACCCCTCGTATCTGCAGATGGGAAGATAGAAGATGATCCAGAAAAAACGTACAACATCCTAGTAAAACAGTCTGAATATGCCTTCAGCATTCCCAACCAAAGCAAAATTGTCACTGAACCACAGATTTTCTTCAGCGAAGCTGGCAGCACAGTAATTGAACAACTAACCCTGCAAGACAGATTTCACCGAAGAAAACATCAAGACAGCAATAACTGAACTAAGACCAAACTCCTCAGCCGATCAAGACAACATCCCAACAAAACTCTTCATTAACTTAAAGGAGAGCCTGGCTCGTCCACTCTATCTACTCTGGAAACATTCCATCCACACTGAAATTGTCCCCAGAAGCACACAACAGGCAAACATAACACCAATATTTAAGGGTGGAGAGAGAGGACTTGCCAAGAACTACAGACCAGCTGCACTCACCTCACATGTAATAAAGATAATTGAAAAAATTGTCAGAGATAGAATATACACCTTCTTAGAGCAATACAACTTAATGAACCAAGGTTTGCATGGCTTTCGAAAGGGTAGACCTTGTCTCTTTCAACTCTTACAACAATACGACAACCTATTGCAAGAACTTGCCAGGGGCAACAATGTCGACACCGTGTTCCAAGACTTCGCAAACTCTTTTGATAAGGTGGATCATGGTGTCTTGCTTCATAAACTGCGGAATTTAGGAATCACAGGCAAGACGGGAGTTTGGATACACAGCTCCCTCACAGACCAATCACAGACAGTTGTGGCAAATGGAAAACACTCGCTGCTAAGTAAAGTTGTGAGTGGCATACCCCAAGGATCAGTATCAGGGTCCCTTCTTTTCATTATACTCATGGGGGACATTGACAAAGGAGTAAGACACTCGGTGATATCATCGTTTGCTGACGACACAAATATTAGCAAGACTGTATCCACAGATGGGGATATTGATCAGCTACAACAAGATCTCAATGCAATATACACCTGGGCCAAGAACAACAACAAGTTTGAGTTGCTTAGGTGTGGAAAAGAGAAGGGCATCAAACATCACACCTCCTTTCACACCACCACCAATCCAACAGAAACGTCCTCCCATGTCAAGTGTCTGGGCATCCACCTGAGTGACGACGGCACTTTTCACCACCACATTCACCAAACAGCCAAAAAGGCAAGAAGATTAGCGGGATGGATCCTAAGAACCTTCCACACAAGAGAAGCATTCTGCCTGCTTACACTGTGGAAAGCTCTTGTACAACCAGTGTTGGATTATTGCAGCCAACTTCGATCACCACACAAAAAGCGTTTACATGTGTCGCCAAACTTCGTTTGTTTTCACGAACACGATTTTAAGGAGAAATGTCTTGGTTGGTGTTGCCACAATTTTCCTAATATATTTCAATCTTTATGCTTGTTTTTAGTTTTCTTTTATATTAAAAACGACATATATTATATACATATTTTAAATTATAAGCACTGAAATGATCTCAAACATCTTAATTTTTTCAGATTTATTCGAAATAGATATCATGGTTTCTCCATATATTTCGCACCGCTTCCATCCTAAGGTAGAGGCCAACATCTCGCTACGTGATACAAATTCCCTTATATATTACAATCATTATGCTTGTTTGTGGATTTCTGTTATATTAAAAACAACATTAATAATGTAAATATTATGTATTTCAACAACTGTCATGATCTCAAACATCTTATTTTCATCTTATTTATTCGTAATGTATATCCTGCTGATTCTGTATTGAAACTACAGCACCCTCCACACTCGTCCTAAGCCCACAACATGTCCAAATATCGTCGTATACAGATCACCTTACCAGTAGCAGCAAGATGTGTGTGTGTGTGTGTGTGTGTGTGTGTGTGTGTGTGTGTGTGTGTGTGTGTGTGTGTGTGTGTGTATATGAGTGTGGGCGTGGGTGTATGAGTGAGTGTGTGTGTGTGTGTGTGTGTGTGTGTGTGTGTGTGTGTGTGTGTGTGTGTGTGTGTGTGTGTGTGTGTGTGTATGAGTGTGTGTGTGTGTGTGTGTGTGTGTGTGTGTGTGTGTGTATGAGAGTGTGTGTGTATGAGAGTGTGTGTGTGTGTGTGTGTGTGTGTGTGTGTATGAGAGTGTGTGTGTCTGTGTGTGTGTATGTGTGAGCACTGGATGTCTTCACATGACGCGGGGCCCGGCCTTCGTATCTGCGCTCGCTCCAAGTGAAATTTTTGTGTTCGAAACTGGATCTGTCTTCAGTGTCTAAATTTTCTTTGACTTACATATTTTTGTGCAATATACAAAAATCTTATTTCTTACTTTAATTTGATGAAAATAATTGTAAACAATATGATATGCTTTTTACTTATTATTAGGAAAAAGGGAACAATTGTAAGTCGAAGCTACAACCACAAAATGCATTGAAACATCAACACCCACACATGTTTGAATGTCACATCTTGTTATTTTCTACATTTCTCTAATATATTACAAGCTTTTTGCTTGTCTTTGGCGTTCTTCTATATTAAAAACAATATATATAATATAAATCTTATGTAGACGATCAACTATAATGGTCTCAAACATCTTACTTTCTTCTGATTTATTTGAAATATATACCCAGATTCTTTCTCATGAAAACACACACATCCGCTTCGCCCCACCCACGTAGAGGGCCCAACGTTCGCAATTTTCAACACTTCCCTAATATATTTCAAGCTTTATGCTTGTTTTTGGTTAGCTTTTCTATAAAAAAACAACATATATATTATAAATCTTATTTATTTCTACAACTGTTATGGTCTTGAACGTCTTACTTTCGTCTTATTTAATCGAAATATTATCTCGCTCAGTGTCTACACAGATGAAGTTCTGAAGTTGGTGAGCTGTGATTCGTTACTCGAGAGGATGCAAAACATTGGCAAACGCAGATATTCGTATATTGAAAGTGTTTGCGATATTTTGGTCAGAATTTGCCTAGTCATTGCATCTTGGCAAGAGGTCTTGACATTACATGTAAACGCCTAAAGCTACAGATGTGCAGGCCGTGGAGGCAGTCCAGCGATCCTTCACCGCACACATCTGGGAAGCCAAAGGACTCAACTACTGGGACCGACTCCAAAAACTGGGGGTTTATTCACAGCAGAGGAGGAGGGAGAGATAAAGGATAATTTACACCTGGAAGATCCTTGAGGGACTTGTACCACACCACTCTCCCCCTGACTCAAAAATAGTGGCGAAACTATGTCCCAGAGTGGGGAGAATGTGCTGTCAAAGGACACTCCCCAGCCAAGCCTCAGGGAGAGTGAAGACATTCTAGGCTGCCAGCCTCACTTACAAAAGCCCTCACCTCTTCAACTCTCTACCAGGACAAGTCAGAAACACGACCAACTGTAAAGTAGAACACTTTAAGAACCAGTTGGACAAGTTCCTGAAGAGTGTTCCTGACAAGCCGCCAGTACCAGGATATACAGTGCGCGCATTAAATTCGTGCGGCTCCTGACGCAACAAGCGTCAATAAAAGTAAACATCCCTTTCACATTCGTAAACTTGGTATAATTAGTGTTATATATGATATAAAAAGTAAAGAGGCTTTGATTTGATTCTCAGCAAATCTCTAAGACATTTTCCAACATAATCTGGCTTACGCACCTGTAGCGTTTATGAGATGCTACATCAGGATTGGAACAACACCCAGGCTTAGCTTTAGTAGTTTATTGTTGCAGAGTTGGTTGGTTGATATACAGGTTGCTGTACATTGGAGAGATGGTGTGTGAGGGGAGCCACGAGGCTTGCCCCCCCCACCCCTCCCCCGCGAGATGTGGTGTTGAGGCGGTAGCGGTAGGCTGCGGCTGACTGACCAGTGTGTGAATGAGTGAGTGACTGCCTGACCAGTGTGTGGGTGTAGCTGCTTATATTCCTGGCGGTCATGTGGGTGAGGTGACAGGTGAGGTGTGGTCCCCAGGGATAACAGCTGGGTCTACCTAAACTTATAATTACAATAGGCGTGACCTGGAGGTCATTAAGCCGCTAATGACCTGGGAGTGACCACCGGTCACTACACCTCTTTGTCTCTGGTGAACGTAAAGTTCCATAATGCATCACTCAGCATCTGGTGAGAGTCAGTGGCTGGGGACATTAGATGATGTGATCGACACATACAATGTTATGGAATTATTGACAGATTGGACATGGCTCATTAAGTTGCTTATTTTTTTAGTCAAATGAGTGCTGCACAATAAATATAACTGCTCTCATACAATTGTGATGGCCGAGGGATGAGTCCAAATAGCTTGTCTCACAAGTTGTCCGTAGCAAAATCGGTGGCACGGTGCTATTAACTGACACAGTCTGTGTGCTGTATCTCCCTCAAGACAGGATGGGGTATCATCGAACATCTGGCAGTATTAGTGTACCGTTCTCCTTTGTAACCGCCCCGGGGGATCACGTGAGTGCATACTGCATATAGCCTGCCGGTTTTTTCAAAGTGCTTGTGAGTATTGTCTCCTCAACACGGTTCATTCTCTATAGTTTTTCTCCTCTACATACAATATGGAGAATGCCAAGCACTCTACCAAAGAGCAATTGGCAAGCATTGTGTCACTCTTCAAGTCAGGACAGTCAGTAAAGGATATCTCAAAAATTGTTGGATTAGCAGAGCGAACTGTTCAAAAGTGGATCAAGCGATTTAAGGATGGTGGCGCGAAGGAAGTACTGGAACATGGACAACGATCTGGTAGATCAAAAATTACCACTCAACGAACTTTAAACCTTATCCGGCGGCAAGTGGAGGCAAACCCACGTATTTCAGCACGAGAAATAAAAAGAAATAACTCACAATTACTGGCTCATGTCTCCAGGAGAACAGTGCAGTGTATCCTGCATGACAGGCTAGGTTATCGCAGCCGCCCCCCCCCCCTCCCCCCGCCGCAAACCTCTTCTAACTTGTCAGCAAGTCAAAAATAGGATTGTTTTTTTTTTCCAAAAATATTGTCAGTGGGATGAAACCAAGTGGAAGCAAGTCCTATGGAGTGATGAAGCAATGTTTTATGTGGCTGGGAACAGAGGTGGTAATGTGTACCGACGCAGTGACAGTGACCCGCTGGGCCCTTGCTACACAATGAAGACCCAAAAATACCCTGACAGTGTTATGGTCTGGGGTGCTTTTGGTTATCATGGTCAGGGGAACTTAGTTGTGCTGCCAAGGAATGAAAACCTCAATAAAAACACCTACATGGAACTCTTGTGTGACCACCCGCCAGAATGTTTTAAGGCTTGTCAGACTGAAATTTTTATGCAGGACGGTACATGCCACACAACTCATGTTGTAAAACAGTGGTAACAAGATTGCCACGTTCAGTATATTGAAGACTGGCCAGGAAATTCCCCAGATTTAAACCCAATAGAAAATTTGTGGGCAATCATTAAACGTGAATTAAGGCAACATGATACACACTCCATTCCACAACTGGTGTGGCAGAACATTAACCCACAACATTTAAGGAACTTAGCAGATTCTGTCACAAAACGTCTCAAAAAATGCCTGAAGATGAAAGGAAGACCCTTGAAGTACTAAACATTTGTAAGTACCCATTCAAGTAATGTAAAATTTAAAAAGTATACGAGACTTACCGTAGGTCAGTTGAAGTATGCTTGTAATTTTACGAAGAAAATCTCCTCTGCTGGGGGTGAGCTTTCGTATGAGATACGCCACGTCACGCCACGCCAACAGACTTCAAAGCCTACGATCACCCACATGACACGAAATTACAAAATGAATGAGAATAACATATACCCAAAAAAGGGTGGGGAGAGGAGGGCATATGAAAGCTCACCCCCAGCAGAGGAGATTTTCTTCGTAAAATTACAAGCATACTTCAACTGACCTACGGTAAGTCTCGTATACTTTCTAAATTTTACGTCATTAAATCTCCTCTGCTGTGGTCGAGCTTTCCTATGAGGTTTTGAAGCCATGTGGATGTCGTACCTGAAGTGTAACTACTTGCTTTGCCCAAGCCAAAACAAGAAAGAAAAACATACATTATGGACATATACATGAGTTTTATTGTGCTCAAGGAACATGGTAATATTTCCCCAAACTGCAGTATTTGTTCCTTTGTGCAGCCCATAACCCCACAAATGACTTGAGAAATAACTTCATAAAGACATCCTATTGGATCCCAAACCACAAAATAAATAATTGAACATATACATCATGTATACATAAGCGCTGGTCCTCCTTGCTGGACAACATCAGCGATCAACTTACAATATAGCATCTTGAAACGGGTCTGAGCCTTTAACAATCTGTTTATCATAGAATTTTGCAAACGTCGCCACCCGAGTCCAACCAGCTTTAGCCATAATACACTCGATAGGCACCGACAGAGCCTTCGCTTTTGAAGCTGCTGCCGACCTAACGCTGCCTGCTGTGAAAGTAGAGGTATCAATGCCAGCCATGCCCAACACAACCTTAATCCATCTCGCTATAGTATCCTTAGATACAGGTTTGTGAGGTTTGACAAAACTGATGATTAATTTATTCACTGTCTATTGCCTGATGGGTCTGGGCTTCTCCGTTTGATTGATGTAATTGCACAGGGTCTCACACACACAAAGGCTAACATCCTTATCATAAGCCAAAAAAGTAACACTTTCAATATTAACTTTAGGCCTGCATTGCTTAATGTTGTCTCCCAACTGGATTGAAATAGAAAATTCCTCCATGGAAATACCGTTGAGCATAAGTAAATGAAGTGTTTGTATTCTAGCTGCCTGAGTCAGCGCCATTAATGTGATCAGTTTAAGTGTGAGATCCTTTAAACTGAGTGTATCCAAAGGGTACATAGAACTAAGTGTATGAAGCACTGGTTGGACATCCCACGTCTTGGTGTACCGAGGCTTTGGTGATCGCAAGTTAAACACCCCTTTTAAGAATCTGTTAACCAGCGGATGACTACCTGCCAGAAAACCATCAACCACTATGCCCAATGATGAAAGTGCACCTCTCGTCGTGTTGATAGAATTATAACCAACACCCCTGTGAAAAGTAAAGGTCAAAAAGTTTATAATATTTGGCACAGTGGGATTAAGGGGATTGATGCCCCCTCTATAACAAAAGTGTGACCATCTGTACCTGGTTTCCAAGATGCCATGAAGATTTCTGGACCCTCTTTCTGTATGCCTCGCTTTCGGAGGGATTTCCTGACAGAAGGTATGCCAACAACTGAGTGTGATTCATGAGGGGGTGACCCTCTGCTGACGAGGGGTGCGTCAGGATGTCCTTCCGTTTCTTGATCAGTCTGGGGTGATCGATCAGCATGCCTAGCAGCATCCCCATCCATGGCTACGATGTCCAGAATGGCACCACTATCAACCCCTTTGCCTGCTCTGCCCGTATTTTTTGCAAGCATCTAGAGATCAATGCGAAAGGAGGAAAAAGATAAGGGAGTGAGAATATTGCCCAATTAAGTGAGAAAGCATCCAAGTAAGTTGCTTCTGGATCTGGTTTCCATGAACAAAAGGGGGAGATCTTCTTGTTAAGCCGGGATGCGAAAAGATCAATGGAAGGGGTACCAAAGACCTCACAGATCAACCTGAAAGTGTGCACATCCAGTTTCCATTCATGCCTGTTGTTAATGTTACGGAAAGCTACATCCACCACAACATTGTCTTTGCCTGGAATGTGTGAACCGGTCACCCGAGCATTGTTCAGTACACACCAATCCCATATGTGAGTGGAGATGTCATTACAAAGCTGTGATCTGGTGCCACCCATTTCATTAACGTACGTTACAGCGGTAGTGTTATCACAAAATACTTTAATGTGTTTACCCCTTAACTCCCGTCGAAATGTCTGAAGACAGAGCAAAATTGCTTTCAGCTCCAAAACATTTATATGAAGTAAACTCTCTTCCATCAACCAACTACCACCTATAAACTGCTGTTTAAGGGTTCCACCCCAACCTATTGTGGAGGCATCCGTGAACAACTCTATGTCAGCACCTGATCTAAAAATATCCCTGTCTTGAACAGCGGCATTGTTGCACCACCATTCGAGATCAGACTTCATTTCCTCCGAAATGGTCATCCTAGCATCAAAGTTACCCTGAACTTGCTTTAATGCATCAATCTTAGCTTTCTCAAGATTCCTATAGTGAAGCTTACCAAGTACAACCGGTGGGGTGGCTGCAATCATACCACCAATAACCCGAGCCACTTGTCTAATCTTGGCTTCGTCCTTGTGCGTGATTGCCTGACAAGCTTGTACTAAGGTCATTACTCTACGTTCGGGCAATGAAATTTTCATGCTTTCAGTGTCAATAATGTTACCCAGATATTCAATCCGTTTTGTTGGGACCAAAACTGACTTGCCCTCATTGACACAAAACCCCAGTATCCTCAAAAGGGCAATAGTGTCATGTACACACGCAAGGCAACCTGCCATTGAACTACTGCAGATAAGAGAGTCGTCAATGAAACTAGTAATAGTATAACCCTTATTTCTCAAAGTCGAATAGACTGGTTTCGTAAGCTTGGTGAGCATTCTAGGACCTTCTGAGACCCCATTTGGGAGACAAGTGAATTGGTAAGTCACACCTTGCCAATTAGCCTGTTCGCAGTGAGCATCTTGATACTAGACAGCGCCAGATTTTGTAATTTTTGCCGAAAAATAAATACTCTTTGGGGCAAGTTTTACAAGCTTACACAGCTGTATTGTTGCACATTAATGCGTCTGAAATTTAAGTCAATTAATCTCATGATGTCTGACGGCATATGACATCGTTTGAGCCTCTATTCATAATTTCAGATTACATTCTTAAAACAGCTTATATTTGTATCAAGACAAGCAATTTGTTATTTTCTACTGACCTCAATGGGCGTATACCGATACATACTTTCATTTGAATGTACCAAACAATAGGCAAATCCATGTAATGTATAGAAAATATAATTTTGTGTCGCAGACTTAATTTTTTCCAGTACGATAACTACATCCTCGGCTACTGGCAGCAAACCACAACAAACACTAGCAGGCTACTCAGAGCAACTCCTAATGGCATTGTCAGCTGCAAATACTGTGGCAAGGGTTTATTAGAAGTAAAATGTCCTCATAGTGATAAATACCAGTCTTCCTAACGGAGCTTACTATACTACGCCGTACGTCTGGCAGCGGTGCTGTTTTTTTTCTTCTTCACTGATCACCTTCGTATATAAGACGTGACAGTGATTTCCAATATTTTTTAACACACTCAGATAAAATGTATAAGCCGAAATCAACATCCTTTTATTTTTACTGCTCATACTTACTGAAAAAATAATAATTATCTAATTGTAGCTTTATCTTATAATACAATTAACAAAACCTTATCATGCACCAGTAAGTAAGAATAATAACATTAAGGTTATGTTTTTAATTTTAAATACACATGTGCAGTAATTCATGTCGTATTTTTTCTGCACATCGGTTTCTAAATTAACTAAGTCACCCCTTTGCCCAGGAAATGCGGAGAAAATAAAAAATTCTAGCGCTGATAGATGTCTACGACCCTAGCTGCGAACAGGCTAATTAGCCTGTTCGCAGTGAGCATTTTGATACCAGACAGCGCCAGATTTTGTAATTTTTGCCGGAAAATAAATACTTTTTGGGGCAAGTTTTACAAGCTTACACAGGTGTATTATTGCACATTAATGCGTCTGAAATTTAAGTCTATTAAGCTCATGATGTCCGACGGCATATGACATCGTTTAAGCCTCTATTCATAATTTCATATGATATTCTTAAGACAGCTTATATTTGTATCAAGGCAAGCAATTTGTCATTTTCTACTAATCTCAATGGGCATATACCGATACATACTTTCATTTGAATGTACCAAACAATAGGCAAATCCATGTAATGTATAGAAAATATAATTTTGTGTCGCAGACTTAATTTTTTCCAGTACGACAACTACATCCTCGGCTACTGGCAGCAAACCACAACAAACACTAGCAGGCTACTCAGAGCAACTCCTAATGGCATTGTCAGCTGCAAATGCTGTGGCAAGGGTTTATTAGAAGTAAAATGTCTCCATAGTGATAAATACCAGTCTTTTTAACGGCGCTTAGTATACTACGTCGTACGTCTGGCAGCGGTGCTGTTTTTGTTTTCTTCACTGATCACCTTCGTATATAAGACGTGACAGTGATTTCCAATATTTTTTAACACACTCAGATAAAATGTATAAGCCGAAATCAACATCCTTTTATTTTTACTGCTCATACTTACTGAAAAAAAAATAATTACCTAATTGTAGCTTTATCTTATAATACAATTAACAAAGCCTTATCATGCACCAGTAAGTAAAAATAATAACATTAAGGTTATGTTTTTAATTTTAAATACACATGTGCAGTAATTCATGTCGTATATTTTCTGCAGATCGGCTTCTAAATTAACTAAGTCACCCCTTTGTCCCGGAGAAGCGGAGAAAATTAAAAATTCTAGCGCTGATAGGTGTCTACGACCCTAGCTGCGAACAGGCTAATTGAAACAGAAAAACCTTTGTTGGTCTTCTGCGATCTTAATTGAATAATAGGCGTGTCTCAGGTCCACAGAAGCCAGATAGTCTCCTGCATTAATAAGACTAATGGCTTGCTCAAAGTTTTCCATCTTAAAATGTTTGTATGGGATATGTAAATTTAGTTTTTCTAAGTTCAAAACCATCCTGTATTACCCATTCTTTTTCAACCTCAGAAAAAATGGTGAGATAATTTGATTTTTCTGCCTATGTGTGACTTTAATGACTCTGAGACCAAGCAACTTGTTTATTTCCCCATTAATGATATCCTGTTTCACTGTATTAAACCTGTACTCTAGATTACTTGAAAATAAATGTTTGATGTCATCCACATTAATATCCAGGTGGCAGTGCTCCACAATGTCTAAAATAATGGGGTCACTGGTAATCCTACGCCACTCATGAATAAATTTGTGAAGCCTACCACCTTCAAAACATTCACTTGCCTGATTTACTGCCGGGGCTTGAAGGTGCCCCGGCTCCTGGCGTTTTTTGAATCTGTGTTGGGTAGAGCAGAGGAAGACCGTTGAGCCCCTCTGAAGACCGGCTTCCGAAACCCATAAGGTTGGAATCTGGAGAACCCCCTGAAGGCAGCAGAATTCCCGAAGCCTCTTGTCCTGCCAGGAGGAAAGCGCCACGTAGAGGGTGGCTTCTTGGAGATTATTGCATTTTTGAGCTTCACTGACTCCTCAATCTGCT
Organism: Cancer borealis; assembly: GCA_036785275.1. Lineage (NCBI taxonomy): Eukaryota > Metazoa > Arthropoda > Malacostraca > Decapoda > Cancridae > Cancer > Cancer borealis. Next base: position 119,377 of record JAXIVD010000034.1, on the reverse strand, counting down.
TCACCGACTGCGAAACGTCATCACCAAAGAAGAACCGAGTCATTGGTACTTTGTCTGTACACAGATGAGAGATTTTTTGGTTAATCTCGCGTTTCATAACGTAATGCCTTACTAAATTGTTCCTGAAGTTGGCATTGCCCAACAAGGCCAGGGCACCGTTGATCATGCCCACTTCATGGGCCACCACTGGGAGATATTTTTCCTGGGCCACTTTATCAAGAACCAACAACGACTTTGTAATAATAATCGCTGCTCTCAGAATATCTTTGTTCACCTCCTTTAGGCGGAAGTCGGTCTTTTTCGCCTCCCCCCTAAGTGCATCCAGAATCTGAGGATTGCACTCCACCAAGGCAAAGAGCAGGACAATTGGAAGGCCTCTTCACTATCTCGTCCTCACAGATAGACTTGTAGTCTTCTTCCCGCAAAACATTGTCAAATATGAAGTTAACCATGTATGCCAAGCTTTTATCAATTGTTAGGTTTACAATACTCGGAAATGAATAGTACATCAGTGACGGCTATGACATTGTTGTTAGGCAAATCCTTAGGCTTGTTTTCCCTCTGTGTGGACAACATTTGAACTCTCATCTCATAAAATCACTTCCGTCTCACAAAATTTATCTTCCCATTTATCTAACTCTCTGGTCATAAGTAAGCATTACGTTTATCTTTTGCCCTCTGGTCATAAGTAAACATTACATTTGTAGGGCTATGTTTGTAACAACATTTGAACTTCCGTTTCATACTTCACATATATATCTCTTCCCTTATATCTCATTATCTAGTCTGAATGCTGATATCTAGGTCATATTCCCTTGTACTACATTTAATTTCCTGTATATGGATTATCTGCGTGTTTACCTGGCGTTCTGATATGGAACACCTGTTGTTTTGATCTCGCCACTGACTGACCCATAATCTTAGTATGTATTTGATTTCCTTTCCAATCTTTACATTTCCTTACCACGTGGTTCCAAGCCAAGTGGTTTATATTCCACATGTATCTTCCACCTTCACATATCACATAATTATGGTCACGACATTACCCCCGTCTTCAAGTGCACGTCCTCGGGCACTATATTAATGATGTTGACACGTCGCTGAAGTCGACGGTGGAGGATCTGGCATCAATTTGTGAGATTCCTGGGTGTTGTCCGATTGCTTGGGTAATCGAGAAACGTACCACCAATTATGCATGCGGTTGAGTCCAATGGCCAGTATCACGAAGAGTAAGGTAATCATCACCGTGATACCCATTCGTGACCATTCCGGAAGATCCTCGTTGGCATCCTGCTGTTTCAGTAATGGCTGCAGCTGATCAATATAGTTGTTGAGGGGTAAAGGCTCCAATTGGTTACTGCTGGGTAGGGTGATATTAGCAACATTCATGAGAAATCCATGATCCCATGTTGTGAAGGGGAGAGGCAGTGAAAAGGGTATGGCTTGATATTTACTGGGTGCATAAATCCATTCTTGTAAATATTTGATAAAAATAGATGGAAACTCCTTAACAATTTGTGTTTTACACAGTTAGAGACAAATTGTTTTTCAAGAAACAATGCTAATCTCACAAAAATCAGTATTTCTGTTATAAACTGGTCCCATGGTGGACAAATCAATAAATTGTCCTATTTCCTACATACATTAAAATCATCCATTAAAAAATAATGAGTTCAGACTCACTAATAACCAAATAATGCTTTGAGATACAATATAACATGAAAGCATCAGTATGTGGAATAGGATATGGTAAATAATCCATTCTTAAGACATCAAAAGTGTCTGAGGGATCACCTCTGAGGGGAATAAGTAAGTAGAAACTCAATCCATCTAATGCAGTCTTATGTACAACTCGAATAGCAGCTCTATGCAAACCTAAAAATTATGGTCCAGAAGGGAACAATAAACCAATAGTTTTAACAGAAATATCATCCAATAATTTCAATAACTTAGTGTTAGTTACAATGTGAGGAGAAATATGGTTTTCCAACATGGTCTGTAATCCAATTCTTAAATTTATATGATCCGCAGAGATAACACTCAAGAGCTAAATGAACATGTAGAAAAGTTTCTAACATAAGCACTTCTTGATTTGTTCCAGTTATTTTATCATTTAATTTATTAAATATTTTTTCAGTTACACTCGTAGCTGTTTTCAGTTTATCTAATGCTTGGTGTACATTTGTTAAATAACCTAGAGTAACATTCAAATATGAGAATGTACATTGATAACTTTCCTTTCTTCTTCCGTAAATCGATTAAGAGATTGCAATTTCTCGTTAATGTGATCCATTTGGTCTTGTATTGCTGTACCAAAATGAGCATTTGCAATTGATCTAATAATATTTACAACACCCTTTGTATGTCTATTTCTCTTGGAATCATTTAAATATGGATCAAGTAATCATTCATAGCAAAATGTGACTGCTTAAACTTTGAATCAAATCTAAAAACATGTCGCATGATTAAATTACTAGTAAAATCATTATCTTTTACACTATCAAGATTGCGACTAATATTGATTGTAAGGTTTTCAGCTTTTTTAATGGGTTCAGTGATATCATCAATACTTATTTAAAAAGAAATATAATAATAAATTACTAATATACATTTTTATGTATATTCTATAGGTTCTTTATCCTCTTCAATTGAATTTTCTAATGCACACCCCATTGAATTATCTACTGCATTATCCACTGAATTATCATCTGTATCCTCAGAAAAAACAGAAATGGATCTACGGGTTGAAGGCTTATTCTTGTTTCTCTTGTTTCACCATTGTCATGCACTGGATATGCTCTCTTTACATTAGTATTTAAATATGGTGTAATATTATCTTCATGTATAACACGTACTCTATCTGTATGTAACGTTTTTATATCGCCGGATCTAATATTTCTTACTTTTATTACTACATCACTCATTTTATCTAACAATCTGAATAGTTCATTATAGGCTGGCTGTAGTTTTGACGGTAACCCTTTTCTTGGTACTTGTCTTACATATATTCTGTCTCCTATTTCAATTATTATTATCTTTTCTCTCTTATTTTGTTTTCTTTGTAACATTCCTTAAGCTTCCTCTAAATATAGTTGCCTTCTTGCATAAACTCTACTAGCTTTAGTTGCCATTTCCTGTTTATAATCATCAATATTATACCATGTTTTCTCTTCTTTCATTATTTCACAAAGGGAAACAAGGATCCCTAAGGTACATTAAGAAAAATGGACTATCTTGGAGACTTCTATGAAACGCCGTGTTATAGGCAAAAGTAGCTATAGGGAGCATTGTATCCCAAATACCAACATTATCTTGCACTAAAGTACGTAATATATTCAATACAGTACCATTTGATCTCTCTGTCACGCCATTGGCTTGTGGATGGTATGGAGTGGTTGTTATATATTTCATTTGCAACAAGTCAGCTACTTCTTTTAATATTTCATTAACAAATACTTTACCTTGGTCCGTAACCAAAGTCTTAGGTACTCCTTGCTTACATACCACTGATTCAAAAAATACTTGAGCTACTTCTATAGCTGTCTTTGTTCAGCAATCAAATATCTTGTAAGCACATTAATCAATACTATACAATATTTACATCCTTTTTATGAATTTCCTATCGGCCAAAATAAATCCATGTGTACACGCTCAAAAGGCATGTGTACATCAGAATAACTTCTCAGTGGTGTTGGGGCGTCCCCCAGTCGCTTAAAGCGATTACATACCAGACATGCTTTGCAATAATTCTCAACATCTTTTTACATACCGATCCAGTATGAAAACTTTTGACATCTGGCTTAGGTAACTTGCACACCCCCATGCCCTGTAGGTAGCATAGTGTGTGCCAGTTTCAAAGCTTGATGTTTATAAGAATTAGGCATTACAATTTGTCTAGTCATTTCACCATAATTATTTTTAATCAATCTATATAACATTATTATCCACATTTATTTCTTCTACATTCAATCTTTCAACTTTCTTTTTGTGCTTACTTAACTCTTTTTCAAATGTATCAACATCGTAACCTTTCTTTAATAATTGTTTCAATAATTCATAATACTCATCTTCATCTAGTAATCTCATAATAATTGTTTCAATAATCCATAATACTCATCTTCATCTAGTAATCTCATAATAATTGTTTCAATAATCCTTAATACTCATCTTCATCGAGTAATTTCATAATAATTGTTTCAATAATCCATAATACTCATCTTCATCTTGTAATCTCATAATAATTTTTATCCATAATACTCATATTCATCTAGTAATCTCATAATAATTGTTTCAATAATCCATAATACTCATCTTTATCTTGTAATCTCATAATAATTGTTTCAATAATTCATAATACTCATCTTCATCTTGTAATCT
>JAXIVD010000034.1:92500-110000 GCA_036785275.1 Cancer borealis | reverse complement strand
TTGGTATCTCGGGGTGAAATAAGTATTGCCAACTCTGTATTTATTTTCTTTTTTGAGGAAGGTTATTTCTGCCATGAACCATTAAGTTGTCTGATACTATAACTAAGCTGTGTTTCTAAGACTCAATGATCAGCCTGTGATATTCAAAGTATACAGTAAATAAATAACTCAAGTAAAATCTGAGGAAGTGATTCCGTGTTATAATAACCTCTGTTGGTGTGGTAAGGTAAGTGTAGGGAAGTGCTCAACACTCTTGAAAAAGGATATGAAACAAATCCACGAATCCATGTGCCTTATTGAAACTCAGTCCACTCTACCAAATAACTAAATTGTTAAATCAGTTCCCTTTTCTTTTCATTGGTCGCCTATATTTCCCTGGTAGTAATTATTTTCTCTTTCGAATATTTTAACTTCCCTTTAGGAAGAAACTAAATTCCCTGAGAATCCCCTAATTCTCATTAAACCTTTGGGGGTGGTGACAGCTTTCTTTTTTAATATTCAGGGAAATATCCAACATCAGGGACCATTAAAAAGTATAATTAATCAAAGTAAAGATCTTGTTAATTGCCATAAGAGTTCCCCATTAGAAGTTAATTTAATGACAAGGCACCACACTGGTGGTCCTTCAGCAGTGAAGTGAAAGTAAAACAAATTAAATAAAGAAGAAATAAATTAACAATAACACAATAAATAAAATAAAGCCCCCGTCTCTCCCCGGGCACGACATGTGTATTATGGCTTTACGTTAGGTAAGGGATATGAATTATTCATAACATGAGTATTTAAATTCCTGAAATCTATGCAAAGCCTTAATTTTCCATCCCTTTTTATTACTGGCACCAAGGGTGACTGAAAGGATGATCTTGAAGGTCTTATTATTTCCTGTTTTTCCATAATTTTAATTTGTTCTTTTACTTTTTCATGAAAACAAAACTGGAATAGAGTATGGTTTTCTAGGCTTAGGGGTTGACTCTAGTTTGATAGTGTGATAATAAAATGGAGTTACACTTGGAGAATCATCATTTGCGAAGACTAATGGATATTTCATAATAAGTCCCTTTAGGATCTTATTTTCATTACTGTTTACAGAAAAATGTCATCTATTGTCTGAAAAACAATTCTGTTGTTCCTCCTTAATTTTTTCTGTTATGGTATTCACATTATCACACTGATCAACAAGCAAATATTCTTTATTACATGGCTGAACAAATCCTAAGGTTCTCCTTGGTTCTAACTCAATTTTCTCATTTGTCACATTCATATACTGCATAACGAATCTAGATTTCTTATTTTCTTTATCAGATTCTAATTTCACTATCCCCGGGCATAATGTGTGAGATCCAGCATTTCCTACTACTGGCTCAAAAATAGCTATATCATAATTCACTAGACAGGTCTCTAGTACAGTAAAACTTATATTTTCTCAAAAATAGCTATATAACAATCCACTAAACTGGTTTCCAGTTCTATAAAACTTATATTTTCTTCCTTCTAATACTGTTGCATCTGGTACTAAACACTTGAATTTACTATTCTCTATAATCTCTTTTCGTGGCGTTTTATTTTCTTTCGGTACATGCAGTGCATGTTCCAACGATATTTCAACTGTAGTCACATTATTTCCTTCAATATAGAGCTTCAGTGGGTTAGTCTGAAATTTCACATCCTACCTTTCCATAAAATGCCAGCCTAATATAAATTGTGAAGTTAATCCTCTTTCTTCACTAATAATTAATTCATAAATATAATTTCTTCCTCCTATTTCTAGTGTTAATCTTATCTTTCCTGCAGTGGCCATAACATTTCCACTTGCGTTACGGATTGTGGTTAAATCTTGAATTATTTAAATTTTTTCCTAATGCTCTCGCTAACTCGCTAATTCAGCTCCTATTATAGAGACTCCTGCTCCAGTATCAAATAATGCTAATTGCACCTTACTATAATTGCTCCTTACTATTTTTATCTCCTAGTTTCACTTAAATAAATACATGGCCTGATTTTCCATTTACTGCTCCTATAACTACCATAAATGAATCGCCACCTAAAAATATGACCAAATCGATGATATCTGAGGCTCGATAGTGTTGTGCATCGTGATTGATTAACCCACATCCTTGACAATAAGTCTTATTCTTTCCTGTTGTAGTCTGATGAACCGGGGTTTCCTGTGGGGTGATGGAGTTTACTGGAATACCCTTACTCATTTCTTTCCTTATTGCAACATCCGTAAGCTGAAGGCTTGGATGTGAGGCTACATATTTTAATGCCTTTTTATAGACAGCCAAAGTAATTTTCATATCATCTTCTGTTTAAAATGTATGAGAAGTCTTTGGGTAATGCATTTATAATAATGGAAACCAACATATCACTATAAACTTCCTTGCCTGTAGGCTTAAGTGATTCTAACTGTTCAACAATGCCTTCAATTCTGATGTAGAGTTATGTTAATGTCTCTTTCGGTATACGAGTAACAGATGACAATTCATGCATAAGGCTTGACTCACTGCCTCCACAAAATACGGTAATCCGATAACCTTATTAAAATTCTTCCTTGCATTATCTGTAATTGCCCCTACAATATGATCCTTGCCAGGTGATTGTGCTTGAGCCATTTTGTCTAAGGTTTTCTTGCAACACAAGATCAAAAATTAATGGGGTTAATTCTCTAGGCCTCAATTATTTCTTTAAGCTGCTAAGCCTTAATAGTCCAGGATTAACGCATTTCATTCATATAATCACTTGAAAATTATACAATTTTGAAAACTAAGTTGAAATTGCAAAGAATGTTTTTTTCTTTTGTCTTCAATTGTACGATTGCTTGCAATCTATTGATCCATTTAACAATTTCTACAATGTTGCAAAATATATATATAACAATTTATGCAATGTTGCAATTTCGGCAATGTTGCAATTTATGTAATGTTGCAATTTCTGCAATGTTGCAAGATACAATATATTCAATGTTGCAATATCATCAATGTTGCAATAATATCCCACCGCTGCCACCAATTTCGTCGCTCGTTATTGCAACGTTTTCGTGTTCTGTTAATCAACTTATACTTTGGTCACGGGGTACAGAACACTAACTTCTAAAATGATTTTCATTAAAAGATCTTTCCGTTTTCTATAACCTTAATTAACAAATAATCTTCCTTTGCTCCTTCTGTCATATACTAACATCAACTCCTTCTGTCATTTACTAACATCATGCTCCTTCTGTCATATAATAACATAATTCTTTCTTCTTGCTTTGACACATACATAATCAGCACATAAGTAATTTTTCTAGGAGCATATAAAAATATTCATAATCATGGAGCAACACTTAATAAAATAATCACGGAGCAATACTTTATAAATCACAAATCCTACATAAAATATCCTTACACTAACATCCTACAGCTGCTTTCAAGACTGCATTAGAACAAGTTTCCACTTACCCCAATATATCAACAGCTCCATTCTGAGCTGAGTTGATTACTTCTGAGTAGAAGTCTGAGTGAATGCTGCTTCTCTAAGCGAGTAAACCTCTTTTATTTCCAAAATCTAGACAGTTACCAATTCTCTACAGACACAGCATTTGGGGAAGTTCCTATATTGGTTTAAGGCTAATTGTTAGGTTTACAATACTCGGAAATGAATAGTACATCACTGACGGCTATGACATTGTTGTTAGACAAATCCTTAGGCTTGTTTTCCCTCTGTGTGGACAACATTTGAACTCTCGTCTCATAAAATCACTTCCGTCTCACAAAATTTATCTTCCCATTTATCTAACTCTCTGGTCATAAGTAAGCATTACGTTTATCTTTTGCCCTCTGGTCATAAGTAAATATTACAATTGTAGGGCTATGTTTGTAACAACATTTGAACTTCCGTTTCATACTTCACATATATATCTTCCCTTATATCTCATTATCTAGTCTGAATGCTGATATCTAGGTCATATTCCCTTGTACTACATTTAATTTCCTGTATATGGATTATCTGCGTGTTTACCTGGCGTTCTGATATGGAACACCTGTTGTTTTGATCTCGCCACTGACTGACCCATAATCTTAGTATGTATTTGATTTCCTTTCCAATCTTTACATTTCCTTACCACGTGGTTCCAAGCCAAGTGGTTTTTATTCCACATGTATCTTCCACCTACACATATCACATAATTATGGTCACGATAGAGCTACTGCCCCTGCCGCCAATTCCCTGGGAAGACCTACAAGCCCTTCTGGTAGAGAAATTGGAGGCAGGGGGCCGCACTTCCCCAGACTCGGAAGACATGTTAACAGCTGTTGTCCTGCGAAAGCAAACACCAAGCCGTAAGCTCATTACCTGTTACCAATGGTACCTAAATTAGCCACTTGCAAGGCTCTACCCGCTCCAATATTGGATAACGGGTAGGAGGCACTGTACCTGCGTAACAAGTGACGTGGCCTCGCTGAAAAAGGAAAAGAAACACTGAAGTAGTAACCCCCGCAAAATCCAACAGCACGTCCGTCCGCCACGGCGAGTCGCAAGCTACTGTCGGCATGGCGTGACGTGGCGTATCTCATAGGAAAGCTCGACCCAGCAGAGGAGATTTGATGACGTAAAATTAATGTTAAACGTTGTTTATGTTTGCTGCATCAGGAGCCGCACGAATTTAATGCGCGCACTGTACCTCCCTGTGTTGAGCGGCATCCAACACCATACCGGACCAGATATGTCTACAGAAAAGAGACACTGGTCACAGGAGAAGCGGTGGATCACCATAGCTATGAGGGGTTACCTCTAGACTTCAAGCAGAACGATCATGACCGTATAGAACGGGGCACGAAAATAAGTGAAGCAAATCCGAGAAGTTCTTATATAAAATGAGCGTAATCGTATTGAACGCATCCAGAGATGACGTAGTGCTGATGTCACAGGCGTCTATGCAGCTTGGATGATTCTGTTCCCCGTGTAGCAGTTTGAAGCATCCAGCTAGTGTAGAGTGACTGGGTGGAGATGCACATGCGCGAGATCACTAGCTCACAGAATAGCACAACACAGCAAAGGCAACACACCCACCTCGCTCTCACTCTCTCACGTCAAGGACTGGTGGGGTGGGAAGAGAGAGAGAGATAATAAATATGAAGTCGTACATACTATATATCGTGTACTCAACACATATGTGAAGGTTTTAGGCGGTGCTCGTCATCATTTACCTCACAAAGAATCTTGAAAGTTATGTTAGGTTAATTATGTAATGTTAGGATATGATTAGGCATAGACTACACTATACTTGACTGGACACTCGAAATCGGCCTTTTGCAAACAGGTCTTACGGCAGATTTTTAGAAAAATCAAATAAAATACTTAGAATTAAGATAGGAACCTCAAATGACAAGCAAACACTTCAGAGAGATGTAAAGAATATGTTTATGAGCAACAAAAACAAATTAGTCAACATACGTCATCGGTGGGCGACAATTATTAAATCCTAAGAAACCAAGAAAAACACAAAATTTGCAATAATTTCCAGGAATATTGGAATTTCAATCTGAAAACACTTACATGCATAGCCCATGTAGTTTATATTAATATGCAATACCATAGAATACACCATACGTGAGTGTGCACTCGAAATCGGGTCTTTCATATATGTGTCCTGAGGCGATTTTTTGTTTGTTTTATTTGAATAAAATACTTAAAATCATCATAGAAACCTCAAACAAAAAGCAAACAACTCAGTATGATGTGAAAAATATGTTTATGAGCAAAAAAAACAAATTAATCAACATACGTCATCGGTGGGCGACAATTATTAAATCCTGACACCAATAAAAACACCAAATTTGCAATAATTTCCAGGAATATTGGAATTTAAAACTGAAAACGCATACATACATAGCCAATGTAGTCCATACTAATATACATGCATGCTTGAAATAAGATTTGAAACTATTTCCTAATATTCTGTTTGTTTTCTACGTTTTCACTGAGCATGGCAGAATACACATCACCTTAGTGTTGAGAGTAATTGTAAAATATAACCAAAACTTGAACACACACTCTAAGTCACTCGTAATCAATTCACTCATACTTTCATATACCCATAAATAACATCAAGAAGAAAAAAATTTAACATTCCTAATCAACTTACGATGTTTGCTGAGTGTCATCGAGAGAGCGTTTCTCAGAGACTGTGTAAAATAACTCCATTGTAATTCCTTATTGGTGATGGTCTCTAGTCAGCTTGTTGGTTTCATTGCCTCCTCCTCCTTTTCTATCTAGCAATGTTCTTTCCAATGATCTTATCACCATACATCACTTTACCGGCGTACGTACTTTTCCTTTTATCCTGCCATGCTCAATGAAAATGTAGAAAACATAATATTTGGAAATAGTTTCAAATCTTATTTCAAGCATGATTCAGAGTATACAATAGAAGCTGATGTAGAGAGTTAAGGATGCTAACGCTAGCCTGGTTTCCGTTTTCCCTGGACTTACAGCGATTCGACTACCAGTCTGGTCACACTAATCTTGTGGAATCAGCTGTTCATAACAACACAAGCCGTTATGGAGGAAGGACTTCTCTTCTTCTTCTGCTCATGAACATTTTCCATGAGACTTATAATAGCGTCATGGGACCAATGAATTGAAATATTTATGTTGTTGGCCTTTGTGTAAAAGTTTGTTTTGGTCTTCTTTTTCTTCTTCTTGTGACCTCTTGACCATGTCATGCGAGAAGTAAATGCTATATTTGCATCGAATTAAAATTTATATTTGGGTGTTTTCTTGTATTGCTGTCTATCCTATTTTTCTCATACTCATAAAACGTCATTGAAAAAAAAAGTGCAATATTTTTTTTGTTGCATATATACTGAATAAACGATAGTTTCTCAGTACGGACGTCTCGCCGTCACACGTTCAGCTACGCGCCACGAATTGTGGAAAATTCATTCTCAAGCCGATATAACGATAATATGACATTTGATGACAATCAAATCATATTCAGGAATGGTGATTTCACAATATGTGATGTTTTATTTCTGAAATTATTGCGAATTTGCCAGAAATATTTCTGGCAAATTCGCAATGATTTCAGAAATAAAACATCACATATTGTGAAATCACAATTCCTGAATATGATTTAAATCATATTCAGGAATGGTGATTTCACAATATGTGATGTTTTATTTCTGAAATTATTGCGAATTTGCCAGAAAATTTTGCTATAAACAATATGCTTTATACACAACTCCCACACGATTTTTCACTCAAACTTGTAATCTTTATGTTAATTTCCTATTTGCAAAAGTTGTAAAATCATCTTTTAGGTTCAACCATGGTTCAGCAATCATTACTGATTATAAAGACATGAAATACAATGTTTTAAGTAGAATATGAACTGATATATGAAGTATTATCTGTCATCACTCCTAGCAGCGGAATCTATAGGACCGAAATGTAAATCGTCTGTCAGCGATTGTCCAGTCAAGTATGGTGTAGTCTATGGGTTAGGTTAAGGGAAGAGGGAAGGAAATAACACGTCGTAGCAGGAGTGCTGATGTGTTGTGTTTACAGTTTTTCTTTATTTACCTCCAATTATAGTAGGCTATGGTTTATTTACCTCTTATTATCTTTATTTAATGAAAAAATAAACGCAATGACTACTGATGAAAGGGAACAAGGACTTTTGGAGAGAGGCGGGGTGTGTTGCCTCTGCACACTGCAGATAGAGTTCTGTCACCGGACCCTTTGAATTTTTTGCACCCTTTGAATATAAGTGCCGCACCGGTACTGCCCACACCCTTGGAATTTTGCATTCTTTGAGTGCACATCCTTGAAGGGCTGACTGTATATATATATATATATATATATATATATATATATATATATATATATATATATATATATATATATATATATATATATATATATATATATATATATATATATACAAGAGGTTGGTTGGGGTGGTAGTCCACTTTATATCGTGGAAATTACATTATGTCCCACAACTTACAATCAGCACGGTTACGTTATGGTTGGCTTTACCTCTGGACGTGATGAGCTCTCAAGCTATTATCTTAGAAACATGCAGTGAAACGAATGAAGTAAGTGATTGTCTCGAATAAGAGTTGTGTGTGAATGGACAGAGGACTAGGATTCCGAACTTTTCATCAAGGGTACCAGGTGACTCAAGTCTGGGCCATCAAATCACAAGAAGACAGGAGGTTGGTTGGGGTGGTAGTCCATCCACTTTATTTTATGGGAATTACATAATGTCCCACAACTTACAATCAATACAGTTATGTAATGGTTGGTTTTACCTCAGGACGTGATGATCTCTCGAGTAATTGATCTAAGAAGCGTGCAGTGAAACAAACGATCATGTCAGATAACCAATGGACCGACAGTTGCCACCTCACGAAAGGAATAATGAGCAAATCGTTTTAAGAAAAGGAAATAGTAACAATGAACCTACAGGTGCCATCTTAAGAAAAATGAGAGTAAAGTTGCATAACCTTTAAAGGAGTTAGTGCCACAAAGTCAAGAAGTGTTAAGTTCACTCCGTCAGGAAGCTGCTATGTTTTCTTGCGTGAGAATCCATAGGTGAATTAAACACTAGCTGAGTGTGGAAAAGGATGAAAAATTCTTCTTGCAGGGGAGATCTCGTGTAATACCAATAATTTTCCTAATTTGAATATTAGATGAGGATGTGAGGGTTGCCACCTCATCTATATTCTCCTGATATTTACCCAAATTGTAGTTATACCTAAGGATCTATTTAAGACAGCCCTTATGTTTTACCTTTTAAGTGAGATGATTGATTAATTGGAAAAAGGGAGAGAAAAATTCTAATACTTTTTTTTATATTTCATAATCTAAATTATTAATTATGGTTTGACTGACAACTTCTAAACGCACATCCCAGCGAATGGGGGAAAGAAGAAGGGGTTAGAGTGAAAATTTCTTAGGTTTGACTCAACGGTCTAACTGTCCCTAGACAACGAGGCGGATAGAGAAAGAAAGGATCAGTCGCTCATTAGCCTTCGCCTCAACAGGTTAGTCAAACCAGGTAGCTCCGTGTAGCCTAGAAACAAGCTTACGGCTTCGCAGTGGTGATATATACCGTATATACCGGACTATAAGACGATATTTTTTTTGCCAAATTTAAAGCTTCTAAATCAAAGGTTCGTCTTATACATCGAGAATAAAACACAAACCTATAACTCTGTGATGAATATTCAGCGCCACTGTACCTTGGAATTCATTGCGCAGCCAAACACGTGTATGCATGATATATATATATATATATATATATATATATATATATATATATATATATATATATATCTACTCTATACTGAATAAACGATAGTTTCTTAGTACCTACATTCGTCTACCGCTGGCGCTAGCAAAACATTTTAAGCTAACTGATCCAGAGGGCTCTGAATAGCCCAGCTGGCCATCGTGCCAGCAAACATCAAACAACAACAACATAACAAAACATGCCAGTGAAGACGGTTCTGACCGCTAGCTCGGTGCAGCAAGAATCAGTTGTCAATGCAACATAAATGGCTGGCCAATCCAGCCATATCCCCAGACCAAGCGATATCAGAAACTAGTGTGACCACGCCTTCAGGAAGACCGGTCAGCTACTACGCCTGTGATCACCTCGCAGAACACCACCAGGGCGAATAGGATTTAATAGACAGTCACAGCCCTAAAACACCATCAACAACAACAACGAAAGAAGGCTTCACAAGGAGAGATGGAAAATAAGTTAAGCCTATCTATATATAGACATTAGAAAAAAAATATTAAGAAAGCAGAATGTTATGATAATAGACCATCATCCACAATAATATATAGAGCCAGAGCAAACTGCCTACCACTCCACGATAGAAAAAGACACCAATGAAGACAAGTTCTTTAAGATGTGCAATGTAGAAAATGAAACCCTTGAATACTTCCTTCTATGGTGCCCAGCATACCAAGAAAAGAGAAATTTTTTAAATTGATTTACAGCAACCCTACAGAAAAAATGTTTGTTCAATAATAGGTGCTTTCCTTTTCAGGGAAAATAACAGAAAATAAAAAAGAGGTACTATTTTACATCTTCACCACAATGCTCTAGAGAATTCAGGGTTATACTTTTGCATAACCTGATGCATTTTGAGAAGGTTTTCTTCAATTACATTTCCGTCGCAAATTCTTTGTTTGTGAGATATTAATTGTTTTCTGTGAGACCTTCTCTTCGAAATATAAAATTTAGTTTTGTTTGAACAAGGTTCTGTTATTTGTCAATGTAGGTTAAGGTTTGGTTAATATAGAAGCTATCAAATGTTCTCTATGACCAAAGGAAGGGAGTTGGACGAGGTACAGTCCGAAGATGGAGACGTAAACAAACGCCATAATGGTGAAGATGTAAAATTTTACCAAAAAAGAAATTATATATGATATGTGGAAAATAAGAGATAGACATTTAAGGAACTAATCAGTGCATATATACACACATGCACACACACATACACACATGCACACACACATACACACACACATACACATGCAATCGTTAAGGCGTAGCCGATGCAAAGGCAATTCCGCTGACCACCACCTAAACCTGAACCTGAAGGTGGCTCCGTATTAAGGTGTCAGGGCCCCCTCTCACAGAAAGTGTCCATTATACAGGACACAGACCTACTTCTCCCACTTCTCCGCTGCTCAGCATGCCAGAGGGTGGGCCACTCCATAAACACCTGCCGGTCCTTGGTGAGATGCTCCCGCTGCTGTGGGCCTCATCCTTATCTGGCCAATGATGACACCTGCACCAGGCCATTTTACTGTTTTCAGTATGGTGGGCCCCATGGCCCTAGATCAGACTACTGCCCCTTTAATCGAGAGGCCCAGCAAACATACATTAAGTTAGCTGAGGACCGGATGCCCCTCCCTGACACAAGTAGGCAACTACGGCAGCTCAGTCACCCAAAAACCAGACCACCACCCCCTTTAACGATCCAGTGCTTCTATGCCACTGTCAGAAGTAGGCTACCACCATCAACAGTTTCAACACTCGTCCATCCTAGTGTCTCCTCTCCCACTACAGCCATCACAAACAGATTCAGTGTCCTACAAGACTACCTAGAAGATGACTCCACACAGGAAACCCCAGTCGCCCCTGCTCAGCCATCTCCTGCATCACCTCGTCTGAATCTCAGATACAGAATCTCCAACCACTCACCAAGTAAACCAGCAGCTCCCACAACCCATAATGGGGGTCGTATCACTCCTCCCTCCGACATGGACCTAATCCACTCTTCCACAGTGGCGGATGTACATCATCCACCAACAAATTCAATTCTGCCACCAACCCAACCTGTTGATCACAGTGCTGCCCCTCGACCTCAACACATCTGAGAAAGACCTCCACCACCAAACACTCCACTAACAGAGTGGTGAACGATTGGAATAGGCTGGGTAGACACCAAGGATCATTTACAGTAAAAATGATCCTTGGTAGACACGTAGTAAGTGTTGAGTCAATAGGTAGCTTTAAAAGACAGTTGGATCAGAGTATGGATAGTGATGACAGGTGGGATGGCTAAATATTGGATTATTCCAAGGGTGGGAGACAAGGAGCTGCCTCGTATAGGTCATCAACTGGCCTCTTGCAGTCTCCTTATTTGTTTCACATATAACCTGTTCCTCCTAGCCTAGGCATAAGTCTACGGTGTTAAACCGCCGCTTCCAGCCACCAAAACAAACCACCCCCCTTTGCTCAGTAGAGATGCGTCTCTGGGACCTGGTCCCTTCCACCCTCCACCTTCCCCATTCCTAGCTGGAAGCTTGCAGCGTCAACACTGAAGCTTCCCGTTACGATTTCGTCTTTTTTGGTGTTTTTTCGTCATGGCCGCTAGGAGCTCCTTCTCTCTGGACACAGCTTACCTGGAAGGGTCTCTGCAGGCGTCACCAGAGTTAAAGAACCATAGCGGATTTGGTTCCCAGGAGGGAACTACTTTGCCGCCCGTTTCTCCACCAGCTGTTCACGGACCTACAGCGTCTGCTACCACCATCGCCGGGAAAAGGACCTGTGCTGTTTCAGGATGCAACAGGGTGCTGGCTAAGGCCACCAGAGACCCGCATACTGTATGTATTACTTGTCGTGGTTACTGTGCTCAGTCCTCAAGATGTCAGGAGTGTGTGTCTTGGGATTCGGCGGTGGTGGAGGGGGCCAGAGAGTATCAGCTTGAGCTTTCAAGGAGAAGGGCCCGCTATACCAAGAGCAAGGGTTCGTGTGATACCAGCCTTGTAGGAGCCCCCTCAGTAGATAGCAAGAAGGAGAGTAGCAAAGGCTTGGGGCGGAGTAATGAGCAGGCAGATGCAGTGTCTACAGTCAGTTCTGTTGCTCCTTTTGACTCTGCTTCCCAGTCAGGCCCCGGCCTTCCTAACCAGCTTGCCTCGCTCTTGACAAGTAGCCCATCTGTGCAGGATATGTTTTCCAAGATGATAGCTAGTCAGCTGCATGCTTGCCTTTCCAACATGAATCTTCTTCCAGCATGTTAGTTTCCTCAAGCCGAGAGCCTGGTAAATGACAGACCGAGCCTCCCAAAGACCGCGGCGACTAGCAGAGTGCAACAGGCACTCCCAGCCGAAGGGTCACGGGAGGCTAGCTTGGGGATCGAGCCAACGAGTGTTCGTCCGGCACGCACCACTCAGTCGGCCGCCCCGTCGAACACTCCTCCGTCCCGACACGGGGTGGAGGGAAGTCCGTTGTCTGATTCCTCGGATCTTCCCTCGTCTCGGGACTCAGATGTGGTTCCATGTGAGGTTAAACGCCCGCTGGCCCATCTACGACCCAAGGGTGAGGGTCCGACCGTTTGTGGTTTACCAACGGGACGAGATGCGTACCCTACCACTCGGTCAAAGGGAGAAGGGGTACGGAAGAGCTTATGCCCATGCCCCTCTCCCTCGTCCACCAAGCGCATGAGGGCAGAGCTAGTGACACAAAGCCAGCCCCGTGCGTCATTCCACCATCACCGCGCAGCTTCTCACGACGGGAGGGAGAAGCGCCGTCGTCGGCAGGAGAGAGGAAAGCGGGGAGCGGTTTCTCCCCCCACCTCCCACGCAACACGGCCACGCGCTGCGCCAACACCAGGAAGAGAGAAGCACGGATTAGCTCGTTGTTCCTCGCCTACGTCACGTGGACAAAGGATGGCTTCTCCTACCACCTTCCTTCCTGTTTTCTCTAGCAAGGAGGGTTTGGTGCCTCGTTCACTTTCTCCTCTTTTTCCTTCCAACCAAGAATCTCGTCCTTCTACGTCCCGTGAGCGATGTCAAGTAGAGGAGGAGAAGGAAGGAGTAGAGTTTTCGTCGGAAGACGACGCTGGTTCTCCAGACTCTTCTCCTAACTTTACGGAGATGATGGAGTTCGTGTGTACGAGATTTTCGGAGGCTCGTGCTCCTTCGGCCCAGGCCTTGGCTCCCCTTTTCCCGGGCCTACAGAAGGAGGTTCGTCCTTCCGCCCCTCAGCTGAAAAGGGCACAGGCCGTGGACTTCATGATGCAACGGGCTTCCTCGGACCTCGCCCGTGCTAACGAGTCTACCAAGCCCTCGTTTCTCAAGTACCCTGCCACCAGGTACTACAGAGCCTAGAAGATAGGCGATGACGAGGGTAGAAGCAAGGCTGCCAAGATTAATCCGAACTTGTCTCATCTCTTGGTTGGTCAAGGCGAATCAAGGGTCACTTTTTCTCAGGGGTAAATGACTAAACTGGAGCAGGCACTGCTCTCCATCCAAAGGACGCAGAGTTTCCTGTTTTGGCTAATGGGTACACTGGTTTCCCCTCCCCTGTCGGGGACGGTGTTGTCTCCGTACAGGACGATGTCCGATCATCTTCGACAGAGCATTCAAAGGGCAATGTTAGATCAAGCACGGTTGACGGCTGTGGCTATTGCCAATACAAGGGCAGCAAGAAGGGAGTCTTTCCTCTCCCGCCTACCACCGCGCTTCAGCGCTATCTCCAAGGCAAACTTGCGTGGGTCGGTTATGGACTCCGCTTTTCTCTTTGAGGACTCTCAAGTGGACAAGGCCATAGCTCAGGCAGAGAAGACAGCTTCGGTTTCGTTCACAGAAGCAGCTGCCAAGTCTCTCGCCAAGCCTAGACCAAAGCCGGGTACACCACTGGTTGAGAAGCACCAGCGCCCTTCAACCTCGTACGCTTCTCGTCCTCGTTCCGGTTCTTCACAACATCCCTCCACAAGGCCTTCCAAGTCTTGGTGCTCGAGAGATTTTGACGGGCCACCTCCGAAGAGGGCTAGAGGTCGGCCATTTCGTAAGTGACTCTTCAGCCAGCTCGGAGTCAATCGGAGGTTGCCTCGCTCGGCACCTGAAAGACTGGGAGACTTTAGGGGCGGAAGAGTGGATTCTCCAGGTCCTCCGAGAGGGATACAAGATTCCCTTCCACTCATCCCCTCCGCTGTCAGATGTTCTTCTGCACTTGGTCTCCTACTCAGCAGATTCCGAGCGAGGCAAAGCCTTGGAGTTGGAAGTTACAGCTCTCATAGGCAAGTGTGTGGTGGAGGAGGCTTCTCCTACACCGGGGTTTTACAGCAGGTTGTTTGTGGTTCCCAAGGCGTCGGGGGGCTTTCGCCCAGTCATCGATCTCTCCTTCCTCAACAAACACGTCATTACCACAAAGTTTCGGATGGAAACGGTGAGGACGGTGCTGTCTTCCATCAAGCGAGGCGACTGGATGGTGTCAGTCGACCTGAAGGATGCCTACTTGCAAGTGCCAATACATCCCTTAAGCCGCCGATACCTTTGGTTCGGTTGGAGGGGTCGGGCACTCCAGTTCAGGGTGCTGTGCTTCGGCCTTTCCACGGCTCCCCAGGTGTTTACCAGGATCATGGCGCCCATCTCGTCGACTCTACACAGGAGGGGCATCCGCCTTCTCCAGTATCTGGACGACTGGCTTCTTCTAGCAGAGTTACAACAAAAGGCATTAAGCTCAACACAGACTCTGCTCCGGCTGTGCGCACGTTTAGGAGTGCGCATCAATATGGAGAAGTCCAGCCTGCAACCGGCCCAGAGGATGGTCTTCCTGGGAGTGGACCTTCTGTCTTCTCGTTTGAAAGCTTTTCCGTCGCAGGCTCAAGTGGACAATCTTCTTGCTCTTCTGGGAGTTTTCATGGATTCTCGGAGCCCCACCGCCAAGGAGTGGATGTCCTTGCTGGGGCACATGGCTTCGCTTATCCATCTGGTGCCAGGAGCCCGCTTACGCATGAGAAGCCTACACATTCATCTCCACTCTCATTGGTCCAGCACAACTCAAGAAGACTCCGCTCGTGTAGCGTGGACTCCCGACCTTCTTCAAGATCTCCAGTGGTGGACACAGGAACCCAACCTCCTCGCCGGCCAGGCACTCCGAGAGGGGTCGCCAGAATTCCTGTTATACACAAACGCCTCGAGAGAGGGATGGGGCTGCTCTCTCCTGCAACACTCTGCAGGCGGGGTGTGGTCCACGGAAGAAGCGGCTTCCCACATCAACCTGCTAGAGTTGAGGGCCGTCAGGCTAGCTCTTCTCCATTTCGAGTACCTTCTACAAGGCAAGACAGTGGGGGTGTTCGCGGACAACACCACAGCTCTTGCTTACCTGACACATCAAGGAGGGACTCATTCTTCGCCCCTCAACTACGAAGCGCAGCGGATTCTACGTTGGGCGGAGGACAAGTCCATCACACTGAGGACTCAGTTCATCAGGGGCATTCACAACGTGGTGGCGGATTCCCTCAGCAGGAGGCACCAGGTTATTTCTACAGAATGGACTCTTCATTCAGAGGTGTGTCGGACCCTGTGGAGACTGTGGGGCATGCCTCTCATAGACCTGTTCGCCACCAGTCAGAATTACAGGATTCAGAGTTACATCTCCCCGTTCAGGGATCCCATGGCAGTTGCGACGGATGCTTTCCTCTTCAACTGGGATCATCAGGAACTGTATGCCTTTCCGCCCTTCTCAACAATCAGGAGACTCCTCGTCAAATTGTAGGCGTCACAAGGGACGGTCCTCACCTTAATTGCTCCGTTTTGGCCACGCAAAGAGTGGTTCCCCGACCTGCTACGTTTCTCTATCGACGCTCCCCGCCTCCTTCCGATGCGCAAAGACCTGTTGCGTCAGCCTCACTTCCACCGGTTCCACAACGGTCTCCACGCTCTTCGGCTAACCGCGTGGAGACTATCAAGCGAATTCTCTGTTTCCATGGATATTCGGGAAGAGTGGCGAAGTTCGTGGCAGGAGCTAGAAGACATTCAACCATTATGAACTACCAGTCAAAATGGGGTGTTTACCGTAAGTGGTGCAGACTGAAGAGGCATACAGTTTTAAAACCATCAAGTAAAAAATGTGCAGACTTTCTCCTCTATCTGCATCAAGACTGCCATCTGTCGGCCTCTACGGTGAAAAGCTATAAGGCGATGCTCAACAGTGTCTTTTGGCTGAAAGGGTTTGACCTCTCCACGGATCAGGTCTTGAAGGACATCTCTGGAGCTTGCAGCCGCCAAGTCAAGAGGACAATCAGCAGAGTACCCCCCTGGAATGTGGATGTGGTTCTCCACCTCCTACTCAGCACTCCGTTCGAGCCAATGGACAAGTCTTCGTTTAAACATCTGACACAGAAGACTCTTTTCCTTGTAGCGTTGGCAACGGCTAAGAGGGTGAGTGAATTGCAAGCTCTGTCAGTCCAAGTCGCTCGTCAAGGCAACAACATGGTGCTGTCTTACCTTCCAGAGTTTATTGCTAAGACAGAAACTTCGTCCCATCCTCTTCCAAGGGAGTTTACTCTCACTAGCCTAACGGCTGCGGTGGGTGTGGACGACGAAGAACGCCTTCTCTGCCCGGTGCGAGCTCTGCGCTGGTACCTTCGTAGGACAAGGTCGGAGTCGCGTCCAAGGCAGCTGTTTCTCTCAGTGAAGGATAGAGAACGCCCTCTCTCCAAAGCGGCCATCTCCTTCTTCTTGAGACAACTCATTAAAGAAGCACATAAGGACTTCCCAGAGCACTTAGGCCCCCTACTCAGGGTAAAAGCCCATGATGTGCGGAGTGTGGCGACGTCCCTGCTTTGGTCCATCAACAGGGCCGTAGCAGATATTCTGGAGGTGGCCTGCTGGAGAACTCAGTCAGTCTTTGCAGACCATTATCTGAAGACTATACAGAGGGTCCATGATGATGTCTTCGCTATTGGACCCATCATGGCAGCAGGGAGTGTTATCCCCTGAGGTTGCTGTCCCCCTCTCCACTCTCCTAGCCTGCCTACTTCGGTTCACGGACGCGGCAAGGATTGTTGGGAGGCTCTACACCGGCATAGACTCACCGGAGGCTGCTAACACTTCCCAGGTGAGAGTCTTGCCTTTTCTAGTGGACTATTTACCCATAAGCAAACCACCCCTCGAGGCATCGCCCACCTCCTAAAATGTGGGAATCTGCCTAGGCTAGGAGGAACAGGTTATATGTGAAACAAATAACATTTTTATTCTA
>JAXIVD010000034.1:0-87500 GCA_036785275.1 Cancer borealis | reverse complement strand
TCATGCCAAATCTATTCTCCAACTTACTAAAAACTCTTTCATTAATAGAAAATGTCAAAGTCTTTCCAACTCTAACTCTTCTCGTGATTTTTGGCATCTAGCCAATAATATCTAACAATTTTACTTCTTCATTTTTCCCTCCTTTACTTCAACCAGATGGTCCCACAGCTGTCTCTTCTTTCTCTAAAGCTGAACTCTTCGCTCAAACCTTTGCTACCAACTCTACTTTGGATGATACTGGATATATTCCTCCTACTCCTCTACCCTCTGACTACTTTATCCCTAAAATTAAAATTCTTTATTATGACATTTTCCATGCCCTCTCTGGCCTTGATTCTCGGAAGGCTTACGGTCCGGATGGAGTCCCTCCTGTGGTTCTCAAAAACTGTACTTTCGAACTCACTCACTGCCTGGTCAAACTCTTTTGTCTGTGTCTCTCTATTTTTACCTATCCTTCTTGCTGGAAGTTTGCTCACATTCAACCTGTCCGTAAAAAAGGTGACTCCTCCAATCCTTCTAACTACTGCCCTATAGCTTTGATTTCCTGCCTTTCTAAAGCCTTTGAGTCTGTCCTTAACAAGAAGATAAATGAGGCATCTATCAGCTCACAACCTTCTCTCTGATTGCCAGTATGGTTTCCGTAAAGGCCAATCTACTGGTGATCTTGCTTTCCTAACTGAATCTTGGTCATCCTCTTTTAGGGGATGAGTGTCCAGGCTAGGTGGGTGGGAGAGGATTCCACTGCCAGTTATCTATGTAATGCGACACCTTGCACAGCTGTCGCAGCATCCTTGAATTCCATCGTTGCTTATAATAAGGACTGCCCTTCAAAATTGTTAATTAACATGTCTGTATTTCCATGGCTATTATTAAATGTTTGAAATCTCTCTCTCTCTCTCTCTCTCTCTCTCTCTCTCTCTCTCTCTCTCTCTCTCTCTCTCTCTCTCTCTCTCTCTCTTTCTCTCTCTCTCTCTTTCTCTCTCTCTCTCTCTCTCTCTCTCTCTCTCTCTCTCTCTCTCTCTCTCTCTCTCTCTCTCTCTCTCTCACATAAGGTTGTTTGCTTGTATTTTGTTGATTCATCTTCTAGGAGTTATCTGTAGTTAATGATGATAACATCCCTTTCTCAGGACATAGATGAGGAGCTAAGTAAGCGTGACTTAAAGGAGCAGCTGACTCTTGTTTCGTGCTTCGTGCTCACCAAACTTCCCATTGACCTGCGCACCAAGCTGACAGTGGCACTGATTCATGAGCGTGCCTTTGAGCTAGCAGCACCCCTTGTGGAGCTGCTCAGGAGGTAATATATGAACAACTATAACCTGTATGTTGCTGTCTTTTAGCTCACATGTTTTTATCATATCACCAAAAAGGTATCAGAATGCTCTCTATAGGTCTCCTTCCTACTATCTTGAAGCATTACACTTATTTACTTGACATGGCTCAACGGTACTATCTATTTATATATATATATATATATATATATATATATATATATATATATATATATATATATATATATATATATATATATATATATATATATATATACATGGCTTATGTCTCCATTAAAAGGGGTTAGCCAAGATGAGACATTCAAAGTTCAGGAAGACTTTGCTCTTCCCTTACCTTCTGCTATCTGCCATTTCATAGGAGAGGATGCAGAGGAAGGCTTCCCAGATCTCCCAATCCATACTAAATAAGATATATGTTTTCTCCTAAAGAGTAAAAGTCATCTTTGAAGGTTTCTTCATCCATGTCGTTTGATATAGTTGGTAACCAAATGCTTGCTTCTCCACTAGTGAGAATGAGGAGGAGTTTGGTGACCTATACCTGGACATAGCAGAGTCATACATGAATGCTGAGTACCATGAGGAAGCATTACCCTTGCTGCAGCTGCTGATCAGTTCCACCCAATACAATGTAGCTGCTGCGTGGCTGCAGTACGGGGACTGTCTGGCAGCCATGGATCAGATGGAGGAAGCAGCTGAGGCTTACAGCAAAGTGGTGCAGCTGGCGCCACTACATGCTGATGCCCGGCTCATCCTCTCCTCCATTCTGCAGTCACTGGGCCACCTGGATGATGCACTCCTTGTTCTCAATCAAGAGAGTGACTCTGAGCCACTAGACTCAGTGCTGCTCTATCAGCGATGCAAAATCCTGTGTGACCAAGGCCATGTAGATGACTTCATCAACGTGGTCAAGCTGCTGTTCTGCCGCCACTTTATCCAGGTGAGTACCAGCTGGGTAGTGATGACCAAATGTCTCCACCATCATGGTTAAAGCAACTGTACTTTGTGTTGTGTTGCTGTGTAATCCAGGAGGTTTGAGCTGCAAATTGTCTTAGAATTTATGGAAATATGAGTATTAAAAGTTAATGAAAACATAGTCAGAGATACAGCTGAGAAAAAAAGAATGTAATGATATACGGATTGAAAGAAAAGGTTATACCTATGAGAGAAAAGAAGAGAGAGAAAGAAGAAACTAAATGCATTAAGGAAATACTAAAACAATTAAATGATGAGGATAAGAATACTAAATTTGAGGAGGAAGTAGAGGAAGTACATAATGAGATTAGGTTCATACATTTATCATATATATCAAGATAAACCTGTCTGTCCAAGGAGCTGCTGCTCGACAGACCGTGCCTATAAAATTATGTATTATTGTTATTGATTTGGGTGATGTGTAAGGAAAGGCAATAAATATTTGTTTCACATACAACCTGCTTCTTATACTAGCATTAACAATGCTCTCTATCTACCCATCCGTCTATTACCACATTTAAATTACGTGTCGTATTCCACCCTTGGCGACCTCTGGCAACTCAAGGCAACCCTGTCTTCCTCAGCTGAGTATCGTCATTCTTTCTTGAGACGCGCTACCGTGCGGACTCAGGTTTTCAACAGTGCTTTCTTTGTCACTGTCCAACTGTCTTTTGTTATTGGCCATATGGCTGAGTTCCCTGACCTCCAGGAGGGTTTCCTGTCACCTTCTGCTATGGTTAATGGTGACGAACGGGCCTGCCCTCCGCCGGGCCTTCAACCAGTTGACGTAAGGAGGGAGGCTCAACCACACGCCCGCCATGTTGTCAGTCCCGGCTCCTCTCATGGCTCTTCCTCTCCACTTCACTCCATGTCTTCAGGGAATGGTGCAACACACTTCTCCAGGAGAGTCTGTGCTTCTTCTGGCTGCGGGAGAGTACTTGGAGGTGTAAACAATGATCCACATACCGTATGTATTCCCTGTCGTGGTGGTTGTTGTGATGTAAACAACAGCTGTCAGGAGTGTGCTGATTGGAGCTCCAAGCTGGTTCTCAGTGCCCTTAAATACCAGCGGACATTGCAGAAGAGGCGTGAGTATAAGGCTAAGAAGAAGGCCCCTCACACTTCAAGTCAGTCACATGGGGAGGTTAGGGTTGGGAACCATCCCCCCTCCTCCCCCACCTCTCACGCCTCGGGATCAACAGGTGGTTCGGTGGTGGGTTCGGTGGGCCCAGAGGATTCAGTGTCTCAGATTCCTGTGCCTTCTAAGGATTCTCCACCTGATATGTCTGTTTTCTTTAAAGGATTTGCAGCCTTCCTGGGTTTTCCTGAAGGGAGCCACAGTGTTTCACTCCCTACCATGTTATCAGAGATGGTGTCTAAGGAGATAAAGAATAGATTAGCTCCTAATCCTGTCTCTCTTTCAGCTCCCTCCTTACCCTCGGTTCACGGTATGGTGAAGTCCGTTACCAGCCCCCCTCCCGGCCCCAGCGCAAGGCAGAGTGTGCAGTCACTCCAAGCTGGTGTGCCGGTGGGGGGTAACCGGGGGAAGGAGAGGCATAGGGGTGGTGTAGATTTAGATCAGGCACCATTTGATCCTCATTCCATGAGTAAGTGATCTAGAACACCCAAGGATGTTCAGTGGAGGATCAAGCGGTCACGTCCTGTGGTGGGGGGAGATCTGGCTCCACCACGTCCAGAATCTCCCTCAGGATGTGACCAGGGCTGGGACAGGTGTGTGTCTTCTGTACACCACTCCCGCCCACTGACCCGGGGTGAGGATCAGGCTGTGTATTACCAGGGCACTTTGACTGAGGACTCGGTCAAGCCTACACAGCCAGAGGGGGGTGTTACACAGGCAAGGCCTAAATCCCCCCCTCGGTCCACAAGGCACACAGGAGCTCGAGATCTGTCAGCCCCCTCCTCACATGCCTTCTACCACCAGGATCAGATCCATTTGGCTACTACACGCCATCAAGTTGCGCCACCTGGATCTTGGATCGGGTCCATGAGGGATCCTGATCCACCATTCCCACCTGGATCCCTGAGTCCAGCACAGGGTGACCTCGAGGATCCGTGGGATGAGATTTCGGAGGAAGATTCTGGCACGCGGTCCAGGGACCATGATGCAGTTCCTCCCCCACTTTTCCAATCCATGATGGCCTACATTACCCACTGCTTTCCGGAGGCGCTAGGGTATGCGGAAGCGGCTCACCGACCTGCCCCGCCTGGGGAGGTTAGGCCTGAAGTGGAGAAACATATCCGTCTTACCAGGGCCCAGCCTATGGATTTCTCTTTGAATTCTGCTACCAAGGCTCTTCTCCTGGCTACTGAAGGATCCAGACCATCTCTTGCCCGCTACCCGTCCAACAGATACAGGAGGATCTACTCCGTTAGTGGTCATGAGTCAGCGGGGAAGGCAGCCAAGCTGAACACCGACTTGGCTCTTGCTCTCACCACTAAGGGGAAAGAACCCCAAGTGTTGGTTCAACATGCTGATATGACCCGCCTCGAAGGCGTTCTCGCCCGTCAACGTGAGGCACAGAATTTTCTGTTTTGGGGTGTGGGAGCATTCTACCGGCTCTTTTCTTCCCTACAGCCTGGACAAGAGGACAAGCTTCTAGCTGATCAACTCTTTCGGAGTATTCAGTTTGCCATGGTGGACACTGCCAAAGATTCAGCATTTGCCTTGACCAATGTAAAGGCCATGAGACGGGAGGCGATCCTGTCCTGCCTCCCACCGGTATTTAAGTCTGCGACCAAGGTGGACTTAAGGAAATCTGCAATTGACTCTGCTTTCCTTTTTGAAGAGGCTCGAGTTCAGGAAGCCCTTCGGGTTGCAGACAAAGCAGCCTCCATCTCCTTCCAGCAAGCAGCGGCTCGGGCGCTGGTGAAGCCTCGTCCTACTTCAGGCACTCCATTGGTGGATCGTGCTTCTCGCACTAATCCTGTCGCTGCCTCTCATCGACCCTCGACCTCGTCTGGTCGCACGGTCTCCTTTTCCCAGCCAAGAGTGCCCCAACGGCAGAAACCTGCTCCCAGACTCCCTTCTTCCCGCCCAAGAACGTCGGGCAAGTTTTTTCGGAAGTAGACCCTCGCCCGTCCCGGATCCCCATTGGAGGTTGCCTTGCCAACAATCTAGAAGACTGGATCACGATTGGAGCGGAGGCTTGGGTACTCGCCGTCCTCCGCGAAGGTTACAGGATTCCTTTCACGACACCACCACCAGTCACCTCCCATCCAGTTGGATTTCGGTCTTACTCCCTGGGATCCTCGAAGGCCGAGGCTTCTCTTAGAAAAAGGGACATTAGAGGAGGTCCCAGCATCTCCGGGATTTTACAGCCACCTTTTTGTTGTGACAAAGGCCACCGGAGGCTTCCGCCCGATTCTCGACCTGTCCTCTCTCAATCGCTACGTCATCACCACTCGATTCCGGATGGAAACTGTAAGGACGGTCATGTCTGCGATTCGCAGTCACGACTGGATGGCAGCCATCGATCTCAAGGACGCCTACCTCCAAATCCCGGTCCATCCAGACAGCCGAAAGTTCCTTCGCTTCATTTGGAAAGGCCTACACTACCAGTTCAAGGTCCTTTGCTTCGGCCAATCGACTGCCCCACAAGTTTTCACTCGGATGATGGGTCCAGTTTCAGCGGCTTCCCATCGGCGGGGGATTCGTCTCCTCCGGTATTTAGACGACTGGCTACTGTTGGCCCACTCCGAACGGGAGGCCCTCGATGCAACCGAGTTCCTTCTCAACCTGTGTGCCTCTCTGGGTATTCAAGTAAACTGGGAAAAGTCCCGTCTTACCCCGTCCCAGTCGATGATCCATCTGGGGATGGAGATTCAATCAACGATTTTGAAGCTTTTCCCGACACAAGAACGCCTGGAGAACCTTCACCACCAGATCGAGTCCTTCCTCAGTATTCAATCTCCACCAGCAAGGGCTTGGTTGATCCTGTTGGGTCACATGTCCTCCCTCATCCATCTAATTCCGGGGGCCAGACGACGAATAAGAGGCCTACAATTACATCTTTCCCGATCTTGGAACCGTCAGTTCCATCCAGACGACTTTCCAGTTCCTTGGGACAGCAAGCTTCTGGAGGATCTTCAGTGGTGGTTGTCGGATCCCAGTCTACGGGTGGGACAGTCGCTACAATTGGCTTCCCCAGATGTGTGCCTGTACTCGGACGCCTCGACCGTAGGTTGGGGGGCGTCTGTTCTTCATGCCTCAGTGAGTGGTTTGTGGACCCCACAGGAGCGGTCCCTTCATATCAATCTCTTGGAACTCAGAGCCATTCGTCTCAGCCTATCCCACTTCATGGAGGAATTTCGCGGGAAAGCGGTTGCAGTCTTCTCAGACAATGCCACGGCCCTGTCATACTTGGCCAAGGAAGGCAGAACTCGTTCAGGGATTCTCAATGCGGAGGCTCAGTCAGTTCTTCAGTGGACGGAAGATCATGCCGTTCAGATCATCCCTCAGTTCGTGAAGGGGTCCTTCAATGTCCTGGCGGATTGCCTCAGCAGACGAGACCAAGTCATCTCTACAGAGTACACCAGGACATCTGCAGTCGACTGTGGAGGACCTGGAGTTATCCCACAGTGGACCTCTTTGCCACGAGGCTCAACTTCCGGCTGCCGAACTTTGTCTCACCGTTTCGAGACCCCATGGCGATCGCCACGGACGCATTCCTTTACAACTGGGATTGCTAGGATTTGTACGCGTTTCCTCCCTTTCCTTTGATCAGGAAGGTTCTCAACAAGTTGAGGACGGCACACCGCGCCACCCTCATCCTGATTGCCCCGTTTTGGCCTCAGAGGGAATGGTTTCCGGATCTCGTCCAGGCCTCGGTAGACTCTCCCAGACGCCTTACACATCGCAGAGACCTCCTCCGTCAGCCACACGTCCACAGGTTCCATCAGGCTCTCCCCATGCTACAGTTAACCGCGTGGAAACTGTCCAGCGAATCCTCCGTCACCAAGGCTATTCCTCTCGTGTTACGGAATTCCTGGCAAGATCTAAACGGCCTTCCACTCTTATGAATTACCAGCATAAGTGGAAGAAATTCCGGGAGTGGTGCAAAAGGGAGGGCCACACTGTTTCTAACCCCTCCAGCCAAAAGTTTGCTGACTTTAGTTTTTCTGAGGCAGGAGAGCAAGCTATCTGTCTCAGCCATTAAAGGGTACAAGGCTATGCTCAATAGCGTGTTTCCCCTTAAAGGATTTGACCTCTCTTCGGATCCAGTTCTCCGGGAGGTGATTAGAACTTGTTCAAGGCAAGTACGCCGGCCACCTTGCAGACCTCCATCGTGGAATGTGGACGTGGTCCTTAGAGCCTTGACACGTCCGCCTTTTGAGCCTTTGGAACGGTCCACCTTCCGGGATTTGTCTAGGAAGACACTTTTCCTGGTGGCCCTGGCTACAGCCAAGAGGGTGGGTGAGCTCCGTGCCCTGTCTATGGTCACAGCCACACAGGGAGAGGATCTCATTCTGTCCTACCTTCCTGAGTTTGTGGCCAAGATGGAAACCGGCCTTAACCCCATCACTCGGGAGTTCCGTCTTCGCAGTCTCTCTTCTATGGTGGGACATGAGGATGAGGAACGTCTACTTTGTCCAGTGAGGGCAATGAATTGTTACCTGCGGCTCACGTCTTCCTCTCCTCGGCCTAGGAATCTTTTTGTCTCTGTACGGGACCCCAAAAGGCCCATGTCTAAGGCGGCAATCTCCTTTTTTCTACGGGACACAGTTAAGACAGCGCACCAGTCCTTTCCTGAAGATCTCTGTCCCTTGTTCAAGGTCCGGGCCCACGACATCAGGGGTATTGCCACATCTATGCTCCTATGGAAGAACAGCTCAATTGCCTCCATTCTAGAAGCAGCCTGCTGGAGGACTCAGTCAGTCTTTGTGGACTACTACCTCCGGGACATTCAGAGGCAAGAAGATGTCTTTGCCCTAGGTCCAGTGGTCGCCGCTGGGGACTTGGTGGGCTAACCCCCCATCACCATAATCCTTCAAGGCAGCAAGTGCCTTATCTTTGGGATTGCTTTAGTTGGCGTCATTGGAGGAGTCATAAGTTTGCCCTCCTCTCAGGACATGCGCCTGGACGCCGGATGGGATTACAAGGAAAACTCCCGAGGGAAGTTACCCGGGTTAATTCCTTATGCACTGATCACTTTTCACTGGTTCCTACCTGGGCATGATTCAGGACCAGTGGTGGCCACAGGATTTTAGTGGCCTGTTGTTTAGACAGGGTGCACACTTCCTCTGGTACCTGCACTGAAGATTCAACAAGGACACCCTGCCGGAGATCAAGAGTCCTCACCGGAAGCTGGGACACAATCTCCTTGACCTCACATGTCTCTGGATCCTAAATTTAGGTGAGACTAAGCTGAGTTTTTAATGTGGACCATTCACCCTTTGTCGTATTCCATAACCGTGGCGTGACCCACCTCCTTTAATGTGGGAATCTGCTAATATAAGAAGCAGGTTGTATGTGAAACAAATGACATTTTCAAACATAAAATGTATTTTTTCACTTACCTGCTTCTTATATATATAACCCGCCCATCCTCCCCGCTACTTACCATTGCTTCAAGAAAGAATGACGATACTCAGCTGAGGGAGATAGGGTTGCCTTGAGTTGCCAGAGGTCGCCAAGGGTGGAATACGACACGTAATTTAAATGTGGTAATAGACGGATGGGTAGATAGAGCATTGTTAATGCTAATATAAGAAGCAGGTAAGTGAAAAAATACATTTTATGTTTGAAAATGTCATATTTTACTTTACTTTACACACACACACACACACACACACACCATTCCCATCACAGCCATCATGAGTAAGGATAAAAGGAAAATAACAAGCCAATGACAGACACACTGTATTGGTAATGGAAATGCTGTAATACAGACACAAACAAGTGATATACACATATACAAGATGTAAAAAAGATTTGGTGGCCATTAAATTTATAATTATAGAAAAATAGGGGAGGAAAAGCATTTTGTACGGAAGTTGGGAAACTATGCACCTTTAAGTCACAAAGTTTAATTACGTCTTGTTTTTATAACTTAACGCATCAGAATATACCAAGGTGTACATTGTTAAAATATTGAAATACATTGTTACATAGCAGTACCAATAGCCAGATAACAAAGTCGGGTTTGACATGAAGGGGAAAAAATTTTGTAGACGGTGTCGGGAGAGAAACATCTGGACTGTAATCCTTGGCTCTCATGAAAATGGAAAATTAATAATCAAAGCCTCAGTACTAAATATCACACATTTGGAAGTTGGAAAGCATACAAGTTAAAGAGGACAGGGACAAGGAAGAAGAAATTAAAAGGAAGTAAGATGTGAAAGGCAAGGAAGGGAGAACACTAAATGAACTGAAATAACGTCGATTCTGAAAAGAAGCTTGAAAGAGAGAGAGAGAGAGAGAGAGAGAGAGACTTCACATAAGTGATTCATTTCCCCTCTCCCATACTTCCCTCTTTATCTACTTCATCTCCCGTAAGAGATGGGAAGGTGAGGATTTGGACCGTTACCTCACTCATAAGTAAAGAGAGAGAGTACTATGGATTTGTGAGATTCTCATATTCACCCACTGTCCTACTTTCCCATCACCTGCCTCACTGCCTGCCATTCATCTGGAGAGAGTGGCTTGAGGGAGGTGCCGAGAGTTGGCTGCTTGTGTTCAAGGTCATTGAGAGTGTTCACCTTACTGCGTAGGCCATTCCTGAGGTTGTTGATCTCAGTGTCAAGGTGCTTCTGTTCTGTAGGAGGAAAGGCAGTATGAGAGAGAGAGAGAAAGAGAGAGAGAAAGAGAGAGAGAGAGAGAGAGAGAGAGAGAGAGAGAGAGAGAAAGAGAGAGAGAGAGAGAAACATAATTCTTAGCCTTAATGCCATTTCAGCCATTTCTGATAAAAAATAGTAGTCATCAGCATTTAAAACAAACAACACACAAACCTTTCTCAATGCTGTCTTTCACAAAGCATCTGGGCATTCGTAAAAACATGTTACCCACACATATCCACATCCGAGAATTGCCTGCCTTGCTTTCTCCCAACAGCTGCCTCAGAGCCTCCCTGTTAGTGTTCCTCCGATGGTCTAAGGTGATGATTTCCTGTCGGTCACTCATCACCTCCTCTGCCGCTGCTTCCACCTCCTCTAGATATTGCTGCACTATCTCCGGGCTCTTAGACATGGTGATGGTGGTGGTGGTTGGCTGAAAGTATTAATTCTGCTTTTATTATTAACATATGAGAGCAATGATGTTTAGTAGTGGCAATGGTGATCATATTCGTGTGCCCTGGAGCTGTTTCATTCTTATTCATGTTATACACACAAAACTCGAGGTGTATGATGGTTGTGATTGTGAACTTGGGTTGTTCTGGACCTGTAATTCTTACTTCTGTAATTCACATATATCATCTAGGATGTTTAGGAATGGTGGTGGTGGTGGTTTGCTAAAAGTGTTTGTTTTCCATTTTATTATATAAGATGGAAAAAAGTGAGTAAGAAGGGTCTACAAAAGTAGGATGATGCCCGGGTGTGAGAAGATGACCCCTTGTAAAATCAGAGGATAAACTATATGAGATAAATAATTACATAGAATTACAAGAAAATCAAACCACACAGAACCTAGGGTCCAAACTAAGAGCTCTGCCTAGAGTCAATTCTATCTAATGTAAACAAGGCAAAAAATCAATGGACTAAGAAGCAGCAAAGTCAAACAGCCAACAATACGCTGGGTCACACAGCCTTCAACCTTGTTGTAGTCGGTTTGAGTTCACAGGAAGTTGAGAACTTATTCCACTCTAATGATAACAATGGTAAAGAAATCATCAATTGAAAACAGTTTATTTGCATCAACAATTGTAAAGCCTTAAAGTATTTTGAAACACTATAAGGTTTCCATGGAGACAAAATTTCTTGGTAGAACATGTTTAGTCATGCCAGCTTCTCTTCATAAGGCGGGATCATCTTTGCAGCCATACGTTGGACAGTTTCTAATTTTGTTATAAGCTTTTCAAGGAGGTAAGGTAAAGTGGAAATAAAATTTATATTCATGAACAAAATATTCTTATTTTAAAAAGCCCAGCATTGTATTAGCTTTACTTGCATAATTTTTACCCACACATTGGTTTCAAATCCATGGTGGTATTGTGATATTTATTTGTTTCAATAAGTAATACTATAGATATAATCACAACAAACATTGGTAGAAAAATGGCGGTCTGCACCTATGATTTGTGATCATAGAAAACATTGAATATCTCAGAAAATAGGAATTTGCGACGGAAATACAAAAATTGGTATTAATTTACATCTCCACCAGAATGTTCTATATAACTGTCAATTCTCTAGAAACTAGAGAATTAACAGTTATATTTTTACATTACCAGATAAATGCTGAGGTTTTCTTAACTGCATTTCTGTCACAAATTCCTAATATCTCAAATATTTAATGCTTTCTATGATAGCAAATCGTAGGTTTTGTTACCAATGTTTGCTTTGATTATGATATTCATGGTATTATTAAGAGGTTATTATGTGTACTTAATTGAGATTTAGTTAGGTTTAGAGGTCTGGAGGTACGTAGTTATGTAGATTTAGCTAGAAGATATCAAATGTTCTTTTTACGTAAATCACTTTTGTCTTCCTCCACCATAGAACGCTTTCCCACAGGTCCCCAAGCTTATTGGAGGCCCTACTTACTTATTTGTCTTACTTGCCGTGAGTTTAGGATGATCACCAGGGTCAACTTGGTAGTAGATCGCTTCCACACCTGTCCATTATTTCTTTGTACTTCAGCTGGTTAATAATATAATTTGACAAAGCACTACTGGACTGTGGACTGTGTGGGATAATGACGATATCTTACAATATATGTATTTGCGATGAAAATGAATATCAAAATTTGAAATGGATCAAGAACAATATGAAAAGTGTGTTTTTTTATATACAGGTGAATTCTGGTGTATATTCAAAATTTTTTCTCAGAATTTATCAGGTAATGTAAAAATATAACTGTCAATTCTCTAGAGCATTCTAGTGTAGATGTAAATTAATACCCTAATCTCGCCTATACTAGTAACTAGAGTTCCAGGCAGCCAGCTGGCATTGAAGACATTCAGGAGGGCCAGAGTATCTGGGAGGTGGCGAAGAAGCTTGTTTGGATAAAGATTTGTTTCTTGACCCACTTAATATCTCTTTATCTATATAATGCACTGCAAAGTCAACATCAGAAATTTGTTCAGATTACCTTAAACAGTTATGCCGCCGAATTAAAGAAAAAAATTTTTTTTTTTTTCCTCCCTCAATAAATAGATGGCTTCATGGCATAACAAACAAACATCAGATTAATTCAAAACCAAAATCTATCATAAAAAATAGCTTCGTTGGCATAATCTTTCCAGAACTGCAGTTGAATAAGCCTAATCAAAACTAACCTAACCAAACCTAACTAAACCTAACCAGACCTAACTAAACCTAACCTATCTTAACAAAGCTTAATCTAACCTAACCAAGCCTAACCTAACCAAACCTTACCTAAGCTTAGGTTAGCTTGGTTATGTTACGTTTGGTTAGGTTTGGTCTGCCTTTTTTATGGCACTTTATCTTCCATTTATTGAGGGAGGAAAATAATTATTCATATTTTTTTCTGTAATTTGCAGTGTATTATAAAGGTAAAGAGCCATCGAGTGAGTCGAGAAAAGAATCTTTAACTTGGATTTTTTAATTAATCTGACTTTTTGTGGCAATTTTTACCTTCTATTTATTGAAGAAAAAAAAAAAAATGGCTGCATTTCTGCATAACTACTGCTCGGACGATATATATTTTTTTTTCCCACATTAAAAGGGTACTGGCTAAGGGAAAAATAAATGAATTATAAAAAGAAAAAAATCCCACTTGTCGCCAGACCCTGTAAAGGAGACAGTAGGAGAAATATATACATGGGAGGGCAGTCCAATTTACTATGAGAGGTGTCTTGACACTCCTCTTTTGAAAAAGTTTAAGTCATAGGCAGGTGGAAAAACAGACAAAGGAGGAGAGTTCCAGAGTTTACCAGTGTAAGGGATGAAAGAGTGAAGATACTGGTTAACTCTTGCATTAGGTAGATGGACAGAATAAGGATGAGCAGAAGTAGAAAGTCTTGTTCAGCGAGGCCGCTGGAGGGGGGGAAGGCATGCAGTTAGCAAGTTCAGAAGAGTAGTCAGCATAAAAATAACGGTAGCAGATAGATAAAGATGCAACATTGCGGCAGTGACTTAAAGAATCAAGAAAGTCAGTTAGAGGAGGAGAGTTGATTAGGCGAAAAGCTTTAGACTCCATCCTGATTAAAAGAGCTGTATGAGTTGAGCACCCCCCAGACATGAGAGCCATACTCCATATATGGGCAGATAAGGCCCCCTGTACAGAGCAAGCAGCTGAGAGGGAGAAAAAAATGGATGCAGACGCCATAGGACACCAAACTTCTTGGAAGCTGATTTTAGCAAGAGTAGAGATATGAAATTGCCCGTTTAGATTTTTAGTAAAGGATAGACCGAGTGTGTTTAATGTGGAGGAGAGGGGAAGTTGAGTGTCATTGAAGAAGAGGGGATAGTTATCTGGAAGGTTATGTCGAGTAGATAGTTGTAGAAATTGAGTTTTTGAGGCATTGAACAAAACAAGGTTTGCTCTGTCCCAATTAGAAACTAGTGAAAGATCAGAAGTTAAGTGTCCTATAGCATCTCGCCTTGAGTCATTTAATTCTTGTTGGGTTGGGCGTTGGTTGTACGACGTTGAAAAATTCAAGGTGGTGTCATCAGCATAGGAGTGGATAGGGCATTGAGTCAGATTTAGGAGATCATTGATGAATAATAGAAAGAGAGTGGGTGATAGGACAGAACCCTGAGGAACACCACTGTTGATAGTTTTAGGAGAAGAACAGTGACCGTCCACTACAGCAGCAATAGACCGGTCGGAAAGGAAACTGGAGATGAAGGTACAGAGAGAAGGATAGAATCCGTAGGAGGGTAGTTTAGAAATTAAAGATTTATGCCAGACTCTATTGAAGGCTTTCGATATGTCAAGGCCGACAGCAAAGGTTTCACCGAAGTCCCTAAAAGAGGATGACCAAGATTCAGTTAGGAAAGCAAGAAGATCACCAGTAAATTGGCCTTTACAGAAACCATACTGGTAATCAGAGAGAAGGTTGTGAGCTGATAGATGCCTCATTATCTTCTTATTAAGGACAGACTCAAAGGCTTTAGAAAGGCAGGAAATCAAAGCTATAGGGCGGTAATTAGAAGGATTGGAGCAGTCACCTTTTTTAGGGACAGGTTGAATGTGAGCAAACTTCCAGCAAGAAGGATAGGTAGAAGTAGAGAGACACAGATGAAAGAGTTTGACCAGGCAGTGAGCGAGTTCGGAAGCTCCATCTGGACCATAAGCCTTCTGAGAATCAAGGCCAGAGAGGGCCTGGAAAACGTCATAATAAAGAATTTTAATTTTAGGGATGAGGTAGTCAGAGGGTGGAGGAGTAGAAGGAATATGCCCAGTATCATCGAAAGTAGAGTTGATAACAAAGGTTTGAGTGAAGATTTCAGCTTTAGAGAAAGAAGAGACAGCTGTGGGGCCATCTGGTTGAAGTAAAGGAGGGAAAGATGAAGACGTAAAATTGTTAGATATTATTGGCTAGATGCCAAAAATCACGAGAAGAGTTAGAGTTGGAAAGACTTTGACATTTTCTATTAATGAAAGAGTTTTTAATAAGTTGGAGAATAGATTTGGCATGATTACGGGCAGAAATATATAGGGCATGAGTTTCAGCAAATGGATGGTTACAGTACAGTTTGTGAGCCGCCTCTCTATCATTGACAGCACGAGAACAAGCAGAGTTAAACCAAGGCTTTTTAGCTTTAGTAGAAAAAGTATGAGGAATGAATAGCTCCATGCCAGAGACAATCACCTCTGTTATGCACTCAGCACAAAGAGAAGGATCTCTGACATAGAAGCAATAATAATCCCAAGAAAAATCAGAATAGTACTGCCTCAGGTCCTCTTAGCAGAGTTGAAATGCCAAAAGCATCTCTGCTTAGGTGGGTCCTGAGGCTGCACTGGAGTGATAGGACAGGTAACCGAAATAAGATTGTGATCGGAGGAGCCCAACGGAGAGGAAAGTTTAACAGAGTAAGTTGAAGGGTTGGAAGTTAGGAAAAGATCAAGAATGTTACATTTTACATAGTCAGAGGAATTAGGTGAGAGATATACAGCACAGATTAATTTAGTTAGAGAGTGACATTGAAGTCTTAGCCAGATGGTAGAAAATTCTGAAGATTCAAGATTGGGGGCAGGAGAGCAAGTAAGGAAGTAAGTTACGCACATATGTGCAACAGCCAGCTTTGGATTGAAAATGAGGATAGAGAAAGTAGGAGGGAACAGAGAAGGGGTTGCTGTCAGTACTCACAGTCACCTTATCTGGCCTTAACCTAACCATAACGTAACGTAACCTAACATAACTTCAAAGCTTCTCAGCAAGGTAAATAATGACGAGCACCGCGTAAAACGTTCATTTACAGATACTCACAGGTGTGCTGAGTACACTAAGCATAGCATGTAGGACTTCATATTTATATTGATATCGTGCGAGTAGTAGTTACTCAGATTTACCAAATTGACTGC
Source organism: Cancer borealis (assembly GCA_036785275.1). Classification (NCBI taxonomy): domain Eukaryota; kingdom Metazoa; phylum Arthropoda; class Malacostraca; order Decapoda; family Cancridae; genus Cancer; species Cancer borealis. The sequence goes on along the minus strand of JAXIVD010000034.1, from coordinate 71,570 downwards.
ATGGCATAACAAATAAACATCAGATTAATTCAAAAACACATCAAAATCTATTAGAAATAAATTGGGTAAAGATTCAGAAGACGGCCCAGTCTGGTTTTTGGACAAAGCAATTTTTTTCTGATAGATTTTGATGTTTTGAATCAATCTGATGTTTATTTGTTATGCAATGCAATTTTTTTTTTTTACCCAAGGTAAAAATTGCCACAAAAAAAGTCAGATTAATTCAAAACCATCAAAATTAAACCTAACCTAACCTAAGTAGATCTAATTAAACCTAATCTAACCTAAGCAAACTTACCCTCCGTTCAGTGGCGACTCCCGCAGCGATCATGAGCTGAACTCAGCCAATCACAACGCTGCGTTTCCTAGCGATGGCATCGATAGCATCGCTACACGTCGCTATGCTTTCAGAGCATCAGCCGAGGGGACTTGGACTGAGACTAGGAGTTTGTTGGTTTACATTTTAGCCGCAGATTCTTAGATTTCCACTGTCGGAGACGTTTAAGCTCACTATAACAACTGGCCCTTACATGGGGAGTGACCACCTTCCTCTTGTCATTTCCTTCCCTTCAATACCAACACCCCCCCTTCATCACGCAGACCTCGTTGGTCCTTTAAAAATGGAGACTGGGGCTCTTTTCAAAAAGAGATTAATTCAAAAACTCCTCCCACCATCCTCCCTTCACAAAGCCAAATTTAATACCTTACAGACACCTTGGTGGATGTAGGGTCCCACCACTTTCACCTCGTCACTTCCCGTCCCTCCCGCTCCTTCCGGGTCCCCTGGTGGTCCCGAAGGTGTGCAGCAGCCCTTCAGGCCAAACGACATGCCTTTAACATGTGGCATAAGAATCCCATCCCTCCCCTTCGCAGTCGCTTCAGACTTTTAGAGGCCCAGTGCAAGCGTGTTATTCTTGATGAGAAACGTTCTGCGTGGGCCTCTTTTTGTGCCTCCCTGTCCTTTTCTTCCTCAGTCTCCCAGGCTTGGTCTTTCTTCAGGAAGATGGTTCACCCTCAGCCCCCTCTCACCTTCCCGTTAACTAGTAACGGTGTCCTCCTTGTCAACAACGTCCAAAAAGCTGAGTGCCTTGCCTCCAACATACACACTGTCCTCGGCTCCCCTGACCCTATACCTCCACCTGTGTTACCTTCTTCTTCACACGGCCACACAATTAGCACAGCTATAACTCCCCAGGAGCTTTCATCAGCTTTACAAGCACTGTCTGCTGGGAAGGCGACGGGGCTGGACAATGTACCGAATGAGTTTCTTTGCCGCCTCCCAGATCCTCTGATCTTCCTCCTCCTGAACGTGTTCAACGCCAGCTGGCAGTCTGGCACGTTCCCTTCTGTGTGGCGTCATGCCATCACAATTCCTATTCTCAAACCTGGCAAGGACCCGTCGGAGGCTTCCTCCTACTCAGTCTACTCTCTAACTTCAGTAAGGTATTAGAACACATAGTGCATGACAGACTAACATGGTGGTTGGAACACAAACACCTTCCCCCTAACATGTTTGGCTTCCGTCCTCACCGGGGCACCCTGGATGCCCTGCTCCAGCTAGAGCACCACATTCAGGAAGGATTTAACTACAAGCAATTCACTCTGGTAGCTTTTCTTGATCTCAAAGGAGCTTTTGACTCCTCTTCACATAATGCCATTATTGAAAAACTTTCCCGCCTGGGACTCAATGGTTCCCCACTCAATTGGGTTCAGTCCTTCCTGTCTTCCAGGTCCTTCTCTCTGGTGATAGGTAACTCCTACTCTAGGTCTTACCCAGTCATCAGAGGTGTCCCACAGGGTTCTCCTCTCAGTCCTCTCCTTTTCAATGTCTTACTTTCAGACTTTCCCTCTTCTCCATGCACACATGCACTCTTATATGCTGATGACATTTCCCTCCTTTGCTCTGCTTCCACTATCCAGGAGGCTCAACTTAACCTTCAACGTGGACTTGATGCCATAGACTCTTGGACATCACGTTGGGGCCTAACGGTGAGTGCCCAGAAGTCTAGCCTTCTGTGCTTCACCAGAAGGCGAATACCCAACATACCTGTGGTCACCATCAAAGGTTCACCCATTCCCTTCAAAACCCAACATAAGTTTCTAGGTATAGTAGTGGACGGCCCCCGTCTAACCTGGAGCCGTCACATACACTACCTGGTGACCTCATGTCTTAAAAGACTAAACTTAATGAAGTCCCTGGCAGGGATCAAGTGGGGTGCGGACAGGCATAGCCTTCTTCGTTTCTATTGTGCCTATATCCGGAGTCGCTTAGACTACGTATGTGAGGTTTATGGGGCGGCCTCACCTTCACTTCTCCATAAACTGGATGTCATTCAAAACACAGCCATGCGTATAGCCCTGGGAGCTTTCAGGTCCTCCCCAGTCACGGCCCTTCAGGCAGAATCCTCCCTATCCTCACTGTCACACCGACGCTCCACCCTCCTTGTCCGCACCTACACCAAACTTGCATCCTCACCTAGCTGCCACGCCCTCCACTCCCTCCTCCTCCGACAGAGTAGGGCACCACTTCTTGGCCCCCTACCATATCAAGCCCACACACCATTTGTAGAAAGAGCCCTCTCCTTCTTTGCCTCCCTCCGGGTGACCCCCCCCTCCTTTCTCACTCTCGAGAAGACTTCCCCTTTGGGCCCTTGGTTTCCCCTCTCCTCCTTAATATCCTTGACACTGCACACAGACACACAATGGTCAAAGGCACACTGTCCGGTGCAGGGCAGGATAATTTTCAACAACCTCCTGCACACTCACTACCACAACTCCCTCCACATATACACTGACGGCTCCCACCTCCCAACACCTCCCTCTGTTGGAGCTGCTATGTATGTCCCAGTACGTAACACTGCCACTGCCTGGAGGCTTCCGGCCTCTGCCTCCATTCTGACGGCAGAACTCTTTGCCATCAGAGAGGGCCTCAGGTTTGCCACCACATTCACCTCCCCTTGCTCAGTCACTCTCTTCTCAGACTCCCTCTCAGCCCTCCAACTCACCCGGCGCCACTGCCCCAAAACACACTACTCCCTCTGCTTCACCATTCACCACTTTCTTCTCCAACTGTCCTCTTCTGGCTTCTCCATCCACCTTCAGTGAGTCCCCTCACACGTCGGCATCATGGGTAATACAGTGGCCGATAGAGCGGCAGCGGAAGCACACTCCCACCCCTTCCCCATACACCTCCCCACTGACCAGACTGACTCACTGACTAACCTCCACACAGCCTGTAGACTACACTGGGACACAGACCTGACTAACGCCCTACAGTACGCCTCACTTGGACGCATTAGACAAGACACACGACACCACTGGTGGACCTACTCCCCCAGCCGTGCCCTTGACACTGCCGTCACCAGACTCAGAATTGGCCACAGCCGCCTAAACTACCACCTACACAAGCTGGGCATGACTGATGACCCCCACTGCCCTTGGTGCCCTACACAACCAGACACCCCAGAACACCTCCTACTTCACTGTCCTCGTCACCACTCCCACCGCATGGCACTCCTTCACTCACTGTCGTCTCTCCACATCCGCAGACCAACAATAACAGACATCTTAGGTGGCTCTCAAGACTCAAGGCTCAAAGTACTCAAACACACCAGGACCTTCCTCCAAAGGACAGGTCAACTCAACAGGATCTGATCCACTCATTCATCTGCAACCTGCACTTTTGGGGCACTAGAGGCTGTGGCACCACAGCCTGCACGGCCCCATCAAATTCCCAAGAAGAAGAAGAAGACGTTTAAGCTAAGTTTCTGATCTGTCAGAGACTGAGGTTCACCCAGGAACAATGTACTAAGATCTTTTGAAGTTATAGAATAAGTAATTAAGACAGTGAAGTCAGTACATTTGTGTATATGATGAAGTAAGACATTGTTTAATATCGCTGTCTTGGTAATCAGGAATTGGTCCTACAACAGATGGTTAAGAAACGCCCTAAAACCCGACTATAGATAACACAACACTTACTGTACCTAACTGTCTATATACAGACAGAGGCGATATAAAATAACAGACTTGATAGGGAAACACCTTAATTATATCTGATATGTAAGTAATAACCTCGGGAGAAGACACTAATGTTTTCTCCATATTATTCCTCAACAACTTTCATTTTCAATTTTTACAAAAAGCAGTCTCCCAAACATGTACGTACATAGTTTTCAACATACTTGTATTCATTGATGTATATGGGTTTCTGTCTTGAATGTTTGTTTATAATCTAAGATCTAATCTATTGTATTTTACAAGTCAATAAATTTTCTTGGTTTTCTATCAGGTTTACCTAAAAAGACATTATTTTTTAAAGTAAATTACAACAATAATTTAATATAAATATTCGGATGGTTTGGACACCTGAAAAGACTGGGTGAGTTGCCAAGAAGGATATACAATGCTGGGATCACCTTCTGGGTAACGTAATCCTTCTATTGCCACTTAGAAAACAATATGAAAACATAAATCTCATAAAAAAAATACAACTATTATTGTTAATTGAAAAGTTAGAATCAAGAACAGATACATTTTTATTTAGGTTAGGTTAGGTTATTTTCTTAAGCAATTTACTGTCGAGCAATTGATAGTTCGAGAAATTATTTCTTGAGCAATTTACTGTCGAGCAATCGACTTCAAGAAATTTACCTAGATTCAGGCTATAATATGGCAATCAGGAAAAAAATCTAAAGTAAAATGCCTAACTTTTGGGTAATGAAATATAAAAAGCTTATATAACCAAACCTAACGGAGCCAAACCGTACCTAGCCTAACCTAATCTAACCATAACCTAACGTAACCTAACCGTTATTAATTTACATCTTCATCAGAATGCTCTAGAGAATTCAGGGTTGTACTTTTGCATTACCTGTTGCATTTTGATAAGGTTTTCTTAATCCAAATTCCGTCGCAAATTCTTAGTTTGTGAGATATTCATTGTTTTCTGTGAGATCTCTTCGAAAAGTAAAGTTTAGTTTCGTTTTAACAAGATTCTGATATTTGTCAATGTAGGTTAGGGTATTGGTTAATTTTGGTTATGTTATGTTAGGTTCAGGTAAAGATTCGTAAGACGACCCAGTCTGTTTTTTGACAAAGCAATTTTTTTCTGATAGATTTTGATGTGTTTTGAATTAATCTGATGTTTGTTTGTTATGCCAGGCAATTTTTTCCTCAAGGTAAAAATTGCCACAAAAAAGTCAGATTAATTCAAAACCATCAAAATCAATAGGATAAAAATTTCTTTCAGTAAACCTAAGCAAACCTAATTAAAACTAATCTAACCTAAGCAAACCTAAGTAAGACTAACCTAACTAAATCTAACCTTCTTTAACCAAACCAGGTAAAGATTCGTAAGATGACCCACTCGATATCTCGTTATCTTTATAATGCACAGCAAATTCAACCCTCAGATACTTGTTCAGATAAGTTAGGTTAGGTTTGATTATGTTTGCTTAGGTTAGGTTGGGTTTACGTTTGCTTAGGTTTACTTAAAAAAATTTTTTTTATTGATTTTGATGGTTTTGAATTAATTTCCCTTTTTTGTGGCAATTTTTACCTTGGGGAAAAAATTGCATTGCATCAGATTTATTCAAAACACTAAAATCTATCAGAAAAAAATTGCTTTGTCCAAAAAACAAACTGGGTCGTCTTCCAAAACTTTACCTAAGTTAATTTAGAAGCTATCAAATGTTCTCTATGACCAAGAGTAGGGAGTTGGATGAATTGCAGACATTTAATTTCGTATACAGACTCCATAATGGTGAAGATGTAAAATTATATCCCATAGCCTAACATAACATAACTGCCTGAAACCTTTACAGACGTGTTGAGTACACTAGATGTATAGTATGTATGTATCGTCGAAGCAGTAGTTATGCAGAAATACCAAACTATTTACTGACAATCATTGTATTTTGTCTTCCCCCAAGAAACCCGAATTCCCACAGGTCCCAAGAATTGTTGGGGGTTAGTGAGGATGTCTTATTAGATATGCATTTGCGACGAAAATCAATGTCAAAATTGTTCGAAATGGATAATTTTTTATACGAAGTGTGTTATTTACATCCAAGTGCATTGAGAAGAGCTAGAAATTTACCAGCCACACAATCATCTACGCTATATCACTATGCTCACAGGAGTTTACGGCTTCTTTTATCTCCTCATATTTGAATTATCACTAAAGCAGGGGAAATTGCCCAAAGATTGGAAGACTGCAAATATTACAGCAATACACAAGAAGGGGGATAGAAAGGACCCAGAAAATTATAGACCAGTTAGTCTGACTTGTGTAATTTGTAAATTAATGGAGACCATAATTAGAGGAAAAATTATTGATCATTTAAAGGAAAATCAGCTCATCACAAGGAAACAATATGGCTTTGTGAGTGGATATTCAACAGTGCTTCAACTGATAACTGTAATGGAAAAATGGACAAGTATATTGGATGAAGGAGGAGTTGTAGATGTCGCTTATTGTGATTTTAAGAAGGTGTTTGATACGGTAACTCACAGACGATTGCTGGAGAAAATAAAGCTTTAATGTAGGTGATATCTTAGAGTGAATTTCTGACTTTCTTGGCGAAAGAAAACAACGGGTAATTGTAAATGGTACAAGTTCAGACTGGATGGAAGTGATAAGTGGAATACCTCAGGGGTCAGTCCTTGGTCCTCTCTTGTTTGTTATATATATTAATGATCTCCCGGAAAAAATACTAAATAGTGAGATTTTTCTGTATGCAGACAATACCAAAGCGTTTAGAAGGATAAAAGATGAGAATGACTGCAGGAAATTACAGGAAGATCTCAATAGAATGAATAAGTGTCAAAGAAATGGCTATTAAGGTTTCATCCCAAGAAATGCAACTTGATGAGGATTGGTAAAACAAATATAGATACATTTCAATATACTATGGATAAAGGTTTAAACCAGATTAAAGTAGAAAAAGATTTAGGAGTAATGATTGACCAGGATCTAAACTTTAATGAACATTTTACGGAGAAAATAAATGAAGCAAACATGATGACTGGGTTAATAAGAAGGACATTCGTTGCCTTGGATGAGGAAATATTTAAATCTTTGTATGTGGCGTTGATTCGACCACACCTTGAATATGCGAATCAGGTGTGGTGTCCCTACAAGAAGGATGTAGAGGCTGTTGAAAGGGTTCAGCGAAGGGCAACAAAATTGATACCAAGCCTGAAAGATCTCTCCTACGAAGAAAGGTTGAAGAAACTAGATCTACCAACACTAGCATATAGGAGATCAAAAGGGGACATGGTGGAAAAATTGTTTATGGAGTGTACGATAGAGATGTATGTGAAGGCTTATTTAAGATGCAGGAAAGATTAGAAACTCAAAGACATGGAAAGAAAATATACAAGCGAAGAGCAAGATTTGACATCAGAAAGTATTCCTTCTGTGACAGAGTTGTGAATAATTGGAATAGCCTCCCAGTCAGTGTGGTTAATGTTGAATCAGTTCGTGAGTTTGAAAGAAAGTTAGATAAAGTATGGATATGTGAAGAACAGAGATTGGATTATACTGCAGCAATAGGGAGCCTCGATCACAGGTTTGACCACATGACCACAAGATCCAGAGTGCGTAATTCAGAGCTGGAGTCACAGGCTTAATCAGTCTCTTCCAGGAGTCGTCTGTGAGTTAAATACTCCATTTACTGGGGCTATAATTGTTCCAGACTCTATATGTTAATCAGCAAGTTTTTTTCTACGGCGATAAAGGTGCCCACAAAAAGGGTGCGCCGCCATGTTGGTTCAAACAGCTGATTATCTCAACACTGAAAAAAAAGAAAAAAAAAACCCATAGCAACGACGCTAGTGTCCAATATCGTTCGGCGGGCAAAATCTGCACCTCCTCACCTCGCTGAACGCGCCCCTAATTAAACCTAACGTAACCTAACCCAGGTTAGGTAACAAACAAACATCAGATTAATTCAAAACACATCAAAATCTATCAGAAAAAATTGCTTTGTCCAGTCCGTCTTCCGAATCTTTACCATAAATTGTTCTGTCCAAAACAGTGGGTCATGAAACGAATCTTTACCACTTCGTCTTCCTGAGGAAGACGCAGATGAGGCGGATAACGGTGTTAAGTGGGTTGGACACCTGCCGGCGCCAGCAGATTGGACAGGTCAAAGGTGTTAATGTTCTGGGCAAGGAATTATGAGCGTAACACAACACGCTGGGAGTGGAAGCGAGGACACTGTAATATGAAATGTTCAATGGTCTCATATTCATGTAACGTAGTAGTAACGGTAAGAGGGTATATGGTCGTCCTCACCTTTTTCTTCTTGGGAATTTGATGGGTCCGTGCAAGCTGTGATGCCACAGCCTCTAGTGCCCCAAAAGTGCAGATTGCAGCTAAGTGGATCAGATCCTGTGGAGTTGACCTGTCCTCTGGTGGAAGGTCCTGGTGTGTTTGAGTACTTTGAAGGCCAAACCAGAGTCTTGAGACTCACTTAAGAGGTGAGTTATTGATGGTTTGCAGAAGTGGAGACTGGAGAGACGACAGCGAGTGTCGTCCTCACCTTGTTGTCTTCGAAGATTGTTTACATCAGAGATACGCACCTAAATTTTTATGTTTGATTAGAGTGACAGGGTGTGAGGGAGAGAATTATTCAAATAAATTAGTCTGAGTATTATAGTGAGTGGTAGAGTGATATTATAGGGTGAAGGGAACACTCAGCAAAGACCAAGACCAATTATTGCTTTCATAGTTAGCTCGTTACAAAAAGGCTGACAATGCCACAAAAAGTCCTTTGTATTGGCAGCTCCTGTGAGGGGGATAAGAAAAAAAAAATGGAAAGTACACAGAAAAAAAGAAAATAAAAGATGCATACTGTTACTCTAATTACACGCCCTAGTTTGAGTAGTTTCTCGATCTCGCATACAAACATTTTCTCCAGAGACTTTCACCGCGTCAATCATCCATTCACTCGTCTCCCCACACAGTCTCAGCAACAACACCATCCATTCCCTTCCAGTTCTTTCAATCTCTAATAGTGATGGGCGTTCCGGCTCTTTTCGGAGAATCGAGTCTTTCGTTCTCGTTCACTCCAAAGAGCCGGCTCTTCCGGCTCCCAAACGGCTCTCAAATATTTTATTTTAGTTCCCCATATTCTGTTTATAGTCTTTATAATTTAGAAAGAATTTCTTAGGATAACTTAGCTAGTTAGCTTTCAAAACCTACTGAATTAATGAAAGGTGAAAAAAATTTAAAAAAACGTTTGTTAATTTATTTTAATTTAAACCAAATTTATATCAAATCATAGACTAAATCAAATGTACCTGTTATTTAATTAAAAGGTTAAAAAGCCTTAAAAAAATTACCTTAATTAATACCAATCATAGAAAACATTAATGAATTTATACACAATCCACCTAAACAACTTGTTTCACAGTTTCAGACATGCAGTGTATTCAAACTGAGAGGAATTTCTCTGACTTAATAATAATACCCATAAACATTATTAAAGATAAAGTTAAAATTAAAACATAAGATATAGTTAAAGTTAAATCAAATACAATGCTTCTCAAGTTTTTTTTTTTTTTTTTTTTCATTATTTATATACCGGTTACGTGTATTGAGGCTTGAAAACATAAAAAACATAATTTAGTTGAGAAACAAAGTCTATAAAAATTAGTTATCTACATGTCTGTACAGTGTACACACTTTCACAAACTCGGTCACACACACATACACAGACAGACAGACAGACAGACAGACACACACACACACAAACATAATATCTATTTCCTTTCCTATCTAATATCTATATATCTATCTGAAAGATAGATATATAGATATCTTAAAGATAGATAGATAGATAGATAGATAGATATTAGATAGGAATGGAAATAGATATTATGTGTGTGTGTGTGTGTGTGTGTGCAAAGGTTTCAGGCGGTTATGTTATGTTAGGTTATGGGGTATAATTTTACATCTTCACCATTATGGAGTCTGTATACGAAATAAAATGTCTGCAATTCGTCCAACTCCCTACTCTTGCTCATAGAGAACATTTGATAGCTTCTAAATTAACCTAGGTAAAGTCTTTTGAAGACGAACCAGTCCTGATAGATTTTTATGTGTTTTGAATAAATGTGATGTTTGTTATGCAATGCATTTTTTCCCAAAGGTAAAAATTGCCACAAAAATGAAATTAATTCAAACCATCAAAGTCAATAAGAAAAAAAATATTTTCAGTAACCTTAAGCAAACCTAATTAACCAACCTAACCTAAGCAAACATAATCAAACCTAACCTAACCTATCTGAGCAAGTATCTGAGGTTGAATTTGCAGTGCATTATAAAGATAACGAAATATCGAATGGGTCATCTTACGAATCTTTACCTGATTTGGTTAAAGAAGGTTAGATTTAGTTAGGTTAGTCTTACTTAGATTTGCTTGGGTTAGATTAGTTTTAATTAGGTTTGCTTAGGTTTACTGAAATTTTTTTTTCTCCTATTGATTTTGATGGTTTCGAATTAATCTGACTTTTTTGTGGCAATTTTTACCTTGAGGAAAAAAAATTGCTTGGCATAACAAACATCAGATTAATTAAAAACACATCAAAATCTATCAGAAAAAATTGCTGTCATAAAAAGACTGGGTTGTCTTACGAATCTTTCCCTAAACCTAACCTAACATAACAAATTAACCAAAATCCTAACCTACATTGACAAACATCAGAACCTTGTTAAAACGAAACGAAACTTTACTTTTCGAAGAGATCTCTCTGAAAACATTGAATATCTCACAAACTAAGAATTTACGACAGAATTTGGATTAAGAAAACATAAAAATGCAACAGGTATTGCAAAAGTACAGCTCTGAATTTTCAGAGCATTCTGATGATGTAAATTAATAGGATCCCTTGGGGATGCCTAACTTTTGGGTAATTAAATAAAGAAAGCTTATATAACGGAACCTAACTGAGCCAAACCGTACCTAGCCAAACCTAATCTAACCATAACCTAACGTAACCTAACCGGTATTAATTTATATCATCAGAATCTCTAGAGAATTCAGAGCTGTACTTTTGCATTACCTGTTGCATTTTGATAAGATCTTATTCCAAATTCTGTCGCAAATTCTTAGTTTGTGAGATATTCATTATTTTCTGTGACATCTCTTTGAAAAGTAATAAGGAAAATAATCTAAAGTAAAATGCCTAACTTTTGGGTAATGAAATATAAAAAGCTTATATAACCGAGCCAAACTGTACCTAGCCAAACTTAATCTAACCACAACCTAATGTAACCTAACCAGTATTAATTTACATCATCAGAATGCTCTGAAAATTCAGAGCTGTACTTTTGCAATACCTGTTGCATTTTTATGTTTTCTTAATCCAAATTCTGTCGTAAATTCTTAGTTTGTGAGATATTCAATGTTTTCAGAGAGATCTCTTCGAAAAGTAAAGTTTCGTTTCGTTTTAACAAGGTTCTGATGTTTGTCAATGTAGGTTAGGATTTTGGTTAATTTGTTGTTAGGTTAGGTTTAGGGAAAGATTCGTAAGACGACCCAGTCTTTTTTTGACAGCAATTTTTTCTGATAGATTTTGATGTGTTTTTAATTAATCTGATGTTTGTTATGCCAAGCAATTTTTTTTCCTCAAGGTAAAAATTGCCACAAAAAAGTCAGATTAATTCGAAACCATCAAAATCAATAGGAGAAAAAAAAATTTCAGTAAACCTAAGCAAACCTAATTAAAACTAATCTAACCCAAGCAAATCTAAGTAAGACTAACCTAACTAAATCTAACCTTCTTTAACCAAATCAGGTAAAGATTCGTAAGATGACCCATTCGATATTTCGTTATCTTTATAATGCACTGCAAATTCAACCTCAGATACTTGCTCAGATAGGTTAGGTTAGGTTTGATTATGTTTGCTTAGGTTAGGTTGGTTAATTAGGTTTGCTTAAGGTTACTGAAATTTTTTTTTTTCTTATTGACTTTGATGGTTTGAATTAATTTCACTTTTTTGTGGCAATTTTTACCTTTGGGAAAAAATGCATTGCATAACAAACATCACATTTATTCAAAACACATAAAAATCTATCAGGACTGGTTCGTCTTCAAAAGACTTTACCTAGGTTAGTTTAGAAGCTATCAAATGTTCTCTATGAGCAAGAGTAGGGAGTTGGACGAATTGCAGACATTTTATTTCGTATACAGACTCCATAATGGTGAAGATGTAAAATTATACCCCATAACCTAACATAACATAACCGCCTGAAACCTTTACAGACGTGTTGAGTACACTAGATGTATAGTATGTACGACTTCATATTTATATCGATATCGTCGAAGCAGTAGTTATGCAGAAATAACAAACTATTTACTGACAATCATTGTATTTTGTCTTCTCCCAAAAAAACCGCATTCCCACAGGTCCCCATAATTGTTGGGGGTTGATGAGGATGTCTTATTAGATATGCATTTGCGACGAAAATCAATGTCAAAATCGTTCGAAATGGATCATTTTTTATACGAAAAGTGTGTTATTTACATCCAAGTGCATTGGGAGAGCTAAAAATTTACCAGCCACACAATCACCTACGCTATATCAGTACTCTCACAAGAGTTTACGGCTTCTTTTATATCCTCACATCTTCTTGCCACCTAAATACTGTGTTTACTGCGGCTATAATTGCTCCAGACTCTATTATATGTTAATCAGCAAGTTTTTTCTACGGCGATAAAGGTGCCCATGAAGAGGGTGCGCCGCCATGTTGGCTCAATCAGCTGATTATCTCAACACTAAGAAAAAGAAAACACATAGCGACGTCGCTATGTGTCCAATATCGTTCGGTGGGCAAATTCTTCACCCCCCCACCTCGCTGAACGCGGCCAAGAACAAAAAACACTACCAGTCTCAGTCCAAGTCCCCTCGGCACATGCTCTGAGATCGATGGCATCGATGCCATCGCTACGAAATGCGGCGTTGTGATTGGCTGAGCTCGGCTCATGATCGATGCGGGAGGCGCTACCGAACGCGGGGGTGAGTTTGAGGGGTGGTGGGGTACCCTACCACCACTCAAATGATCAACGTAGTTAACTTGTCTTTTATCGCGTAAATATTAGTCGTACAGAAAAAATGCACTTATGCTAATTGATGTAATTTTAAAAGTTCTATCAAATCATGGAATTTAATCTAAATTTACGCCAAAAACTTTTTGTTTTTAATGTTTTCATTATTTATAAACTGTTTACATGTTCTGATGGTCCAAAAAATATATATATTTATTTCCTTATTTTAATTATTCGCAGATTTTTTGACTTAAACTCCATAGTTTTCGTTTTTACAAAACGAAATGTTAAATACTAGTTTGACAAAAATTATGTTAAATAGTTATTTTCTTACCTTCAAAAGGCCTTTCATCTGGTGTAGTCTGATTTTGAATGACGCTAATAGTTAAGAAAAAAAAATTTTCGATGGTCATTTATCATTGAGTTTCATTTTCAATAGAATGAAAAGAAAGCTTGTTTCATTTAACTTCCCTAATTACTCCTAATCATTTTACGTCAATTTCATAGTTTTCGAGTTATAAGGAAAAAACCTTAACGATTAGTTTGACAGAAAAAATGCACCTATAATCATTTAAATAATTTTAAAAGGCGTATCAGCTAGTGTAGTTATTTTTTTATTTTACCCACAGGTTATGAAAAAAAAAAATTTTCCTTCATTATATAAAGAGTAATTTCATTTTTAAATGTTGCAATAGAAAGATGGATTCCTATTCACTCTTTGTCTATTCGTAGTCATTGTACGTATACCTTATGGTTCTCGAGCTATAATGAGAAAATGAGTTTTGTGTTAAAAAATTAACTATGGAAAAAAATATACTTGATTTGTATGATGTGTACACTATTTTGAGACAAGTTCTATAATTTAATTTGACCTCTTAATATTATCAGATTGTCTTCATTTACCGATATGTTGTAGGGAATATTATAGTGTACATTCCACATCATTGGCCTGCCATATACACCATATATTTTCTGAATTATTCATATATATGTGTTTTATGTGTTGAGTTATCCCTCTTTGCTAGAGGCCAAAGCCCTTGGAAGTACAATTTTCTTTGTTAACTTGAAGGGGTAACTTAACTATTTTACTATATAATTTCTATGAATAGGCTTCATTCTCGTAAGTATTATTATTATTATTATTATCATTACTATAATTATTAACAATCGGTGATTTTTGCATTTTGTTAGAAAATTGCAAAAATATGGAAAAACTAGGAAAAAAAAAAATTAACGGCTCTCAAAAAAGTCTCAAACGGCTCTCGAGAAAGATCCGGCTCTTCTCGTTCATCTGGAAGAGCCGGCTCTAAGAACCGACTCGTTCACAAAGCGCCCATCACTAATCTCTAATTCATTTCACGTCCCATTTCTGTTAAAATCACACGCATCATTTTCATTCTGTCCTGGTCTGGGTTCACTCGAGGTATCTCTTGCACTCACTGCGAGACTGATCATCTGTAGTTCCTTGCATTCACATCCATACACAGTGTCCTAGCTCGGAAGGGAAGATCACCACCCAGTCCAAGTCGCCAAGGCAGCAGCCAGTGCCAACGCTATGGTAGAAATGTTGAGGAAGACATACACCTATCTGGACTCAGAAATGTTTCTCCCACTATATAAATCCCTCATCAGGCCCCGTCTTGAACACTGTATCCAGGCATGGTCCTCGTACACTCGTAGAGACATTAATAAATTAGAACAGGTGCAACGGAGAGCCACGAAACTAGTCCCAGAGCTGTCACAGCTATCCTACGAGGAACGGTTGTCTCGACTTGGGTTGACACCATTGGAGGAGAGGCGGACCCGAGGGGACATGATACAGACATACAAGATACTCCATGGGATAGATATAGTGGGAGAGGGTACCTTTCTCCAGTTGACTGGCCAAAACCATCCCAACAGCAGAGGACACAGCCTAAAACTGAATAAACCTCGATGCAGGACCTCAGACAGAAATATTTTTTTTAATGCAAGGATAGTCAACAAGTGGAATAGTCTCCCAGAGAACGTAGTTATGAGTCACAGTGTTAACATCTTTAAAAATAGGTATGACCAGTTAGAGACTGTTAAACAGAGAAGAGACACTCTTTATGAGCACTGACTCCTATGCCTCTTTAACTATCACTAAGGTAAGCAATCATTAAGGCTTCCATCATACCACCTTACATACATTGGGGCCTCTTTCTCTCTGTACCTTCCCAAAGTCTATTGGGATCGCGCTTACAACCTTTGTAACGGCACCCTTTCACATCTCACCGAGGTAGGTGCCAGGTCACCAACTCAGAAGGCAGGTCGCAACTGGCTTACATCTGGTACCCATTCATTGCTGGATGGAGTTCAGTTCAGCAGTTCAGTTCAGTTGGTGATCGGGGAGATTGCCTTTGCAACGGCCTCCCCTTTTTAGTATCTTCTTTCTTCTTTTATCTTGTAATTCCGTTTGTTTTTTCTTCAATCCTATTAATGTTTTTCAGTTCATTGTACTTGCACCACTTAGTTGATTTTCAACACCACTTAGTCTTGTATACTTTTCTTTCTCTCCTTTTCTCTTACTTTCCAAAACTCATGAATTATTCTTTTCACTTCCTCTTTATTAGTCTTTGGTCCAAATAATAGCTCTTCTATCCAATTTTTTTGGTATGGCCTGTTAAATAATTTACTTTTATTTCTCAAATCTTGGTATAACTTACATTCTAATAAGAAATGTTCTATATTTTCAGTTTCTTCCTCACATCCAATGCACTTAGTCTCTTTTCCTATAAATCTGTTTCTATCATTTAGTTTTAGCGTGTTTGAGCGGCATCGGAAAAAAGGTTATTGATGCTGGCACATTGTCATAAAAGCTTTCTTCTTTAATATTATTTTTACATCTTTCATACATCTCTACACTCTTTTTACTTGCTAATTCTCTTTTCCATTCTTCATTGTCCCAATTTTGTATCTTTTTATTTATCTCTTCTTTCTTAATTGTTTTGAAATTTTGTTGTCCCAAGCCAATGATGTTCCTTGTTTTCTTTATTTCTTGTACCCAATAGTCCTTAGTATGGTTTGATTTTAATTCTTCAAATATTTTCTCTATTAATGAATTTTCTTTGCTTAATATATAGCTTAAATATAGCATTTTCCCTTTTTTAATCCTTGTCTCCATCATACTGGCGCCTACCTCCCCCCGTAATACACAGATGGGTGTGAAGGCTGGAGCTCCCAAGATCATTCTATATACTTTATTTTCTATTCTCTGTAATTTTTCTATGTCTGTTTTATTAAAATGAATAACATTAATACCATGCAGTATGGAAGAAAGTGCTACATTTTTCCAATAATTTTTTCCTATTATCATTTTATTGCAACTTTTTGCTAAGATTGAGGGTATTTAGTTTGCTAAATTATTTGCTTTTGTTAATATTTCTTCCTTCTATTTCATAAAGCAGTCCTTTTGATCTGTAACTGTTATTCCTAAATATTTTATCTTATTGACTACTTTTATACCTGCTATTTCTCTTGGTCTTTCTTTCATATTATAAATAATGACATTACTTTTACTTTGGTTTATTTCTAATTAATTTTCTCCAACTAGTTTTGTTATTATATCTATATTTCTCTGTGCATCCTCCACTGATTGGGCCAAATTTAATCCATCATCTGCATAGAACAATGTATTTATATAAAATGATTAATCTTTATAGCCTACTCCTGTCTTATTTAGTTGTTCTGTAATAATATATGTTATTAATTTAAATATTATTGTAGATCCTGTGCATCCCTGTTTTATTCCACTTGTTACCATCATTTGACCTCTTACTTCTTCCTTTAACTGTAAATAAGTATTGTCTTCTGTATAAACTTTCGCTATTAAATCTATTATCAATGGGTGAACTCTGTAATAGATCAGGGCCTCAATTAATTTGTCTTTTTATAGAATCAAATGCTTTTTTGAAATCTATGGCTGTTACTATAAGTGGTTTTTTCATCCTAAAGCTATTTAATATGCACTATTTTAATATAAGCAAGTTGTCCTCCATTTTCCTTCCTCTAGTGAAGCCTGATTGTGACTCTATTGTCAAATTATTTTTATCCAAGTGGTCATCTATTTTATCTCTTATTATAGCCATTAGCATTTTGTAAGAAGTATTTGTGAGTGCTATTGGTCGCAAGTCCTTCACGGTGGGTTGACTCATTTTGGGCACTAATTTAGTTAATGACGTTCTCCACTCATCAGGTATATTTTTCTCATTTTCTAGTATTTTATTCAAACTTGTAGTCATGGCTTCCTGGCATATTTGACTTTTATTCAGTGTCTTATATAATTCAGATTTAATTTTATTTGGTCCAGGTACCTTCTTATTCTTTAAATTTTTCAAGTATTTAGTCACTTCCTGTATTGTTATTTTAGGGTATTCCATATTTCTAATTCTCTTATTTACTTTACATAACATGTTGTGGGGGTGTGTGGCAACCCTCAACTTCCGGCCCCTTAACGGCGCTCGGGTTAGTTGGGTAAACAAAGGACCAGCTGTCCTGCACCCTCCCTGTATTCGGAGAATAAACCTCGCAACGCCTCTCCAGCCTTTCTGTGCTCCAACCCTAACATGGCGCAGTTTCTTCAGGGGTTGATGGAGGAAGGCATGGGGGGCATGAAGACGCCTCCGACAGCCAGCGGGCCGGCAAGAGCAGCCATGTGGGTCCCGCCGCTGCCGCCACAGCCATACACGGCCTGCACCGCACAGTACACACCAAGTCCTGACTTCACACCAGCTACCGGGCAGCAGCTCTGGCCAACGACCCTGAGTGCCACTGCTCCTTGCAGGAGTACATGCTCAGTTGAAAAATAGTGATGGGGCTACGCGACCGCAGCATGAAAGCAGAGGTGCTGCGTTGCTTCCCACGCCTCGAATCATTCAGTGATATAGTCCACGCGTGTGAAGTTATTGAGGCCGTGGAAAAGGCGAGTGAACGACCTTCGAGTGACGTAGCCAATGTGACAGTCGCCGACCCGCCATCCCCACCCTTCATGACCCCACACCCTGCCGAGGTGGCAGCAGCGGGCCGGCCCAGCCGACAAGGAAAAACCCGCCAGGAGGGGGTACGGCGAGGACGCAGGCCGTGCACAGCTTGCGGGGACGCTGAGTGCACAGGCGGGCGTCAGTGCCGAGCGTTTGCAGCAACATGCCGTTGCTGCGGCCGGAAGGGGCACTTCTGGCGCCTGTGCCCGGCCCTCACCCCGCAGGGTGGCGTCCGTTCGCTCACTCAACACTCGATCTACTCCCCCACCTCCGGTGCAGTAATCGTTGGAGGAGTGGAGACGACGGCGTCGCTGCCCGTGGTGATCAGCTGCTCCCACCCCTGCGCCACGTGTTCCTACACAGCAGTGGCGGACACTGGGGCGCAAGTGTCTGTGGCGGGCCGCCTACTGTTGGGGGACCTCGGCATATCCCAACGTCAGCTCCAGGCTACACCCATGGCAGTCACCCACGTTGCCGGGGGCAGCATGCGCATCCTGGGAACCATCACATGTCAGGTCTCTGTGGGGACTGTCTCCACCACAGAATGCATTTACATAGTCGAAGGTGTGCAACAACTCTACCTATCACTTAAGGCATGCAAGGCCCTTCGCCTGGTCCATCACATCTTCCCACGCCCCCTAGCACCCACCAGTGTGTGTGCTGTGGAGCCATCAGATACCCCACAAGCTCCACTTCGCCCGGAATCGCCACCCTACGAGCTTGTAGAGGAGAACGTCGATCGCCTGGAGAAATGGTTCTTAGAGCACTTCGGGCGCACTGTATTTGCCATGGGACGTACTCCACTACCTGAGATGAGTGGCCCGCCTCACCATATTCACCTACGACCTGACGCACGCCCCCACGCCGTCCACGTCCCAGCCACAGTCCCGCTCCGCTTCTTTGATGAGGTACGACGTCAGCTGGATGACGATGTTGACAAGGGCATCATTGAGGTGGTTTCCGCAGGCGAGCCCACCGAGTGGTGCTCCAGAATGGTGGTAGTGCCAAAAAAGGTTGGAAGGCCCCGTCGTACAGTCGACTTTTAGCGCCTCAACCGTGCGAGCCTCAGGGAGACGCACCATACCAGGCCGCCCTTTGATCTCGTCTCTAGCGTGCCCAAACATGCATTCAAGACCGTAGCAGATGCATACTCAGGCTACCACCAGGTCTCCCTCGACGAGGAGAGTCGCAAGCTCACAACATTCATCACCCCCTGGGGACGCTACTGGTACTGCCGCACCCCCGTGGGCCACTGCGCTTCCGCTTCCGCTTCTGCAGGAGGAGCGTCACCTTTGCCGGCTACCTCCTGGGCTGGGAAGGATACCAACTGAGCCGCGACCTCATCAACAGCATAACCGACTTCAAGATGCCCGCCCAACCCACCTTGACTGACGTGCGATCATGGTTCGACCTCGTCAACCAAGTTGCGCCCTTCCTGGCGGTCGCCCCTGTCATGGAGCCCTTCAGGGAGCTACTCAAGAAGCCGGGTGGGAAGGCAGTGTACTGGGACAAGCAGTTGGAGGCACTCGTCACCTCTGCAAAAGACACTATTGGGCGATTGGCGGCCGAGGGATTGCGCTTCTATGACGTATCGCGCCCCACTGCAGTCCTCACAGACTACAGCCACCAGGGTATTGGCTTCGTTATCTTGCAGCAGTACTGCGAGTGTGTCTCCGAGAAGTCCCCGCTGTGCTGCCCTGGCGGGTGGAAGCTTGAGCTCTGTGACAGCCGACACCTCACAGCAGCCGAGAGGAACTACAGCACCCTTGAGGGAGAAGCGCTCGCCATCGCCTGGTGCCTGAAGAAGGCACGCCTCATCCTCCTTGGCTGCAAAAACCTCACGCTCGTTACAGACCACAAGGCCCTCACAAGGATTTTTGGAGACAAAGAACTCAAAGACATAGCCAACCCCCAGCTCCTCAACTTAAAAGACAAAACACTGATGTTCACTTTCCGCATCAAGTATTTGAAGGGCGACACCAACTGTGCGGCAGACGCTTTGTCACGCTACCCAATTCTGTCAGGTGGGCCAGAGGGATCGGACAAAGACGACAAAGAGCTGGTATGCGCGGCCATGACTGGAGCCACAGTCGCGGCAGCCGAGGACGAGGTGGGGCACGTGGTGGACCTTTGTCAAGTGGAGGAAGAGGCCGAGCGGGACGAGGAGTACCGGCTCTTGCGGGAATGTGTGGCCAATGACGGCTGGGCTGAGCGCAAGGACTGGGAGCCGCTCGCCCTCCGCCAGTACTTCAGGATGCGGCGCCACCTTTCCTGCCAAGGGAGCATTGTTTTGTACACCTGTGATGAGAAACACCCGCGGCTGGTCGTACCTGCGGCCCTTAGGCGTGCAGTCCTCGCGAACCTTCATGTGGGACACCAGGGCAGGGACTCAATGCTACGCAGGGCGAGGCAATCAGTCTACTGGCCAGGAATTGACGCGGAGGTGGAGCAGAAGAGGCGTCAATGTGCAGTATGCGATACGCACGCCCCTTCCAGCCCCGCAGAGACCCTCCTGCCCACTCCGCCCCCGCAGTACCCATTCCAGCAGGTGGTAGCCGACTTATTTCAACTGGACGGCCACATCTATATTGCCTTTGCTGACAGGCTCAAAGTGGATGGCTCGAAGTGGAACACCTGTCGGGCGATGCCACCAGTGCACGCCTGATTACAGTGTTTCGACGGTGGTTCAGGCGCTTCGGCATCCCAGAGGAGCTGTCGTGTGATGGAGGAACAAATCTCACCAGCCAGGAATCCAGGGGCTTCAACACCTGGCGTGTGCAGCTGAGGGTCTCATCTGCACATTATCCCCAATCCAATGGCCGCGCAGAGGCGGCAGTCAAAGGCGCCAAGAGGCTGCTACGCGGCAACACTGCCCAGAATGGTTCCCTGGACACCGACGGCGCAGCAAGGGCCATCATGCAGTACCCCAACACCCCCCCGCAGGGCTCCGAAGCCTCCCCAGCCCAGCTGCTCACAGGACGTCAGCTGTGGGACGCCATACCTGTGGATGCGTCTCTCTATGAGATGAGCGAGCGGTGGGCGTGGCTGCTGCGGGAACACGAACGGGCCATGGCCCGCTCTGGGGATAATGCAGCCTTTCGACATAACCAGACAGCCCACAACCTCGAGCCTCTTACGCCTGGCCAACGGATCCGCATCCAAAACCCCGGCAGTAGACGATGGGATCGCGCAGGCACAGTCTTGGAGACTACGGCACCCAGGCAGTACTTAGTGCGGCTGGACGGCAGTGGACGTGCCACCATCAGGAACAGGCGCCACCTACGCCTTCTCACGTGCAAGCCGTCCATTCAGGCGCGTGACAACGGGGCAGCCGCAATGCCTGATCCCACCCCACCTACTGAAGGAAGACCCCAGCGCCCCAGACAGGTGCCACGTCACCTGTCCGACTACGTGTTAGGTGACGCCACCCCTCAAGCAACACATTGAGTGCCGTACGCCCATGGTGTTGTGATGTCGACGGACCACACAGATGTATTTATTTATTTTTCCCCATGTGTTTATAACCCTTGGTTTGCTCTCTTAAAGTGTTTTATGTTCTGGTCATTACACCACCCAAGTTGGGCGATTTGTGTAATTGGGGGGGGAGTGTGGGGGTGTGTGGCAACCCTCAACTTCCGGCCCCTTAACGGCGCCCGGGTTAGTTGGGTAAACAAAGGAAGCAGAGACCTGCTGTCCTGCACCCTCCCTGTATTCGGAGAATAAACCTCGCAACGCCTCTCCAGCCTTTCTGTGCTCCAACCCTAACACATGTCCATGTGTTCCTCCATATAATCGGGTGCTACGATGCCATCCTCTAATATTATATTACTCTTCCTGTGTTTCATACTCTATTATATAATTCCTCTTCCTCTCTTCATTCCATATTTCATTTATTTTATTTTCATGTTTCTTATAGATACTTGTCCAATAATTTATAAGTACTTCTTTAGATTTATCGCTCGCTAACTTTTCTCCTCCATCATATAAATATACTTCCTTGATGCTTTTTGAATTTCCTTTTAGTCTTTTTATTATATCCCACAGCTTGTTAATATTCTTATCCATCCTTAATTCTTCTGTTAACATTATTTCATGGTTTTTCTTGGCCTCCTTGACCATAATTTGTACCTTTGTCTTTTGTTCTCTATATCTTACTTCCATTTCCTCTCTCGTATTATCCACATTTGTGATTCTTTTTTGCCTATTATAAAGTCTTCTTTTCTTTATTTCATTCCTAATGCTATTATTCATCCATATTGGCTCTTTTATATTTACATTTGTTGTATCTTCTCTTATCTTTAATATTCTTTTCATACTCTTATCTGCTAATTTCTTCATTCTATCCTCTATTTCCTCAATGCTCTCTGCTTTATTGATTAATAATTCTGTCTTCATTTCTCTCGTAAAGATCTTTAGTGTCTCCTCGTTTATTTTCAAATATTCTTTCTTACTCCACTTCATATTTTTATATATTGGGCTAGTGTTTATCTCTACTTGAAAGTTTACTATTATTAAGTTATGATCTGAAAGGTCAAATATATTTTTACTTTCATCTATTTTTAAATTCAAAAATTTTTCATTTAGTCTTTTGTTTATAAGCATATAGTCTATGACACTTTTCAAATTATTTACTGACCACGTGTAGGTTCCTTCACATTCACATACATCATTCAACATTGTTAAGTCATATTTGTCTAACCATCGACCAACGTTTTTCCTGTGGAATCAAGGTCAAGATGAAAATTAAGTCAGCTGTGACATCAAGATCAAGATCATTCTCCAGCTGATTGGCAGACGGCTTTTATACTTCAACCTTGAGAGTATAAGTTTTTTTTAGCTTTTTTTTCCCCACGTCTGCTCATATCTCACCTCTGTTATCAAGGACATCCTGTCGCTGAAAAACATACTCGAACCGTCATCGTATATTATCCTCTCTAAGAGACAAACAGCAAGCAAGGATGATATCTAGGGCAGTTATCAGTAACAAGCAATGTTTATTGCATCTTCGAAAATGTGCATATACCGCCTCGCTCTCTACAATGACTGGAGAAAAGGTCATCACGTTGGATAATATGAATTCTCAGATTAAGAAGATGGAGTATGCAGTAAGAGGACCGTTGGTTATACGTGCTACAGCTATTGAGAAGGAACTAGAAGCGGTGAGTTGGTTTTGTCAAACTGTTGCCTGCAAAGTATACATATATGTAAACTTTAAGCTACTGTTTTAGAACTTTACGTAAAACTTATCGTAATTTTGGTAAGTCTGCCACCCCGATTCCCCACCAACCCCCCCTATCCCTTCAAACAAGCTTGGGGGATCCTGGGGAATCGGGGTTTTTGGAGGGGGATGAAAAATAAACGAAATATAGGCCTTCAAAAAGCAAAGAAAATTTCGAAATTCCCTAACCTAACCTAATCTAGCTGGGGGCACTGCGCCCCCCCTGGTTCCTCCCGCTAGGACATTAACCTAACCTAAACCTAACCTAACCTAACCTAACCTAACCTAACCTAACCTAACCTAACCTAACCTAACCATACCATAACCTAATCTAATCTAATCTAATCTAATCTAATCTAGCCGGGGGGCTGTGTCCCCCTGGATACCCCCGCTAGGACATTAACCTAACCTAACCTAACCTAACCTAACCTAGCAGAAGGGGCGGCTCCCCTCCTGGAACCCCCGCTAGGACATTAACGTAACCTAACAAAGGACCTCCAAAATTATACCGTTATGACTTACCGGTGTGGTGTGGTTATTGTTAAGGCGATGGAGGTGGGTAGAGCTTAGCGTATATCTACACGGCACTCCTTCCCGCATTTTCACAAAGTTTCTTTTCAGGCCCTAAACCATGTCTCATTAACAGTTTGAGTAACCCTTCAGTCCTTGAAATATGTTCCACAAAAATCACCATAGGACAAATAACATCCTTCACAAGAAATGCCATATCAACAACTGACAATGAGTCTGTATAGGAACACCTGAGTGACCTGATGTGTCCCTAAAACAAATGAAAAGCGTAACTGAACCTAGCGTGGAAAGATCTAATTGGTAGCGGCGCGAATAGTGCAGCGCGATTGGTGCGTTCAATTGTATAGATATCATGAGATCCTTATGTGCCATTACCCACAAATCCCAGTCATAAACAAAAGAAAATAATTTCAATGTTTAGTTTTAAGAGGTGCAGAGCTCGTTGGACTTAGAAATTGTTGAATTTCGCCACACTTTCGAGTGCTATTATGGCCACACTAGAAGTGAGCACCTAATTTTTTAAAACTTTTACAGCATCACTACCGAGTCTTCTACATGATATGTGAATTTCGTGTTTGTACGTGACACGGACCTATTCTCCAGTTTAACCGTAATTTTTTACATCTTCACTATAATGATGTGGGTTAAACTGGAGAATAGGTCCGTGTCACGTACAAACACGAAACTCACATATCATGTAGAAGACTCGGTAGTCATGCTGTAAACGTAAAAAAATGAGGTGCTCACTTCTAGTGTGTTTGCAGTGGTCAGGTGAAGATGTGTGTGATATAGAATGAATGGGTGAAAATTGCTTTGATATATTGTAGGGAGTTTTTTTTTGGGGGGAAATGAAGCTATTGTGCATTATGACGTGAGCTGAAAAAAGTTAATTTTCATATGGGCCCATAAAATTTCAGAAAAATAATCAACACTAGGCCTAATAATTTCTCAGTTTGGGTCTCTTAGCTGGCCTAACGTTACTACCATATGACATAGTATATACATCAGCCATTCCATATAGTTAATGATATGTATACTCACGATCCACAGTTTCTGACCCTCCTCTATTAGTGGTGAATATTAGTCCAAGGTCCTTTCTAAACGTCTGCTCACTCTAGCTATCA
This sequence comes from Cancer borealis, assembly GCA_036785275.1. Taxonomy (NCBI): domain Eukaryota; kingdom Metazoa; phylum Arthropoda; class Malacostraca; order Decapoda; family Cancridae; genus Cancer; species Cancer borealis. The sequence continues at coordinate 46,638 of JAXIVD010000034.1, read as the reverse complement.
TGAGGTAACTAACGCATGAACACACACACTTGTGATGATTTGAGGCTTCGCTCTGAAGGATTCACATTTCTGTCATCTTGCTGCATGTAGTAAACTTAGGAATCATAGAATGGATATAAAGAAGACATTATGTATGTATCAGACCTGGATATAATCTTTTTGTTCTCTGCATTGCATTCATTACAAATATATGGAAACAAAAAATTTCAAGAGTTACCATTACTGTATTAGAAATGGAATGAAAGATTACCAATCCATCTTGTTAGACTATGTAAGGTTTCCAGTGTATTTGCGTGTGTGATTCTGTGTGTATAGGCAAGTGAGACAAGAATGGTATTTGCTTTTTCATGTGTGTGTGTGTGTGTGTGTGTGTGTGTATATGTGTGTGTGTGTGTGTGTGTGTGTGTGTGTATATGTGTGTGTGTGTGTGTGTGTGTGTGTGTTGCATCTGGCTTTTACTTTTAATGTGAAAGAGGTTTCATAATGTGGTTTCTCCATTATTGTCTCTGACAGATGAAACATTCGTGACTGCAAGCAGCCTTTAATTCCCTTATTCTCGCTACTTTATCAGTATGACTATTTGCTTTATACTATTTAGATATTTATCAAAGTAATGTGGTTCAATTATTTAGCTGTTCGTGTTTTCACAAACATTTTCGTACTACATCAAGTGTGCTTAGTATGCTGGTTTGTCTATTATATGAAACTTTTCCAATATTTGGCACATTTATTATACCTATTTATAAATTAATCATATGCGATTGCCAAGAACTGTGCATGTCAATGAACAGATACTGAGCAAATTAATGTAGTGACTTCAGTAAAATAACTCCTACATGGTACTATCTTAAATATAGGTTTAATGCCTGACCAATGCATCCTGAGGCATATTTGATACCAGTCTGTGAGTTAATACCGTGTACACCCTCCTCCTGCTGCTCTAATCTCCTGTAGTCGGGTGGGCAGGGAATCTACTAGATTGCTACATATGTTTGGAGTCCTCCTCATTCCCTCCCACACATTATGCATGTCTCCTCACCGCTTCCTTTGATTTTTCCTCTACATTCCATTCATCAACCACTTGAGCCCAGGGATTTTCTATTGGATTACAATCAGCTCCTTTAGGAGACCAGTCCAACAGAATAATCTGTGGGTGCATCTTAAACCAACGCTTGACTGCCCGACTTGTGTCAATTGGTATAGCGTATGCTCGCACTGATGGTAGGAAGCTTGTCTCTAGAATGTTTATATATTCATGTGCATCAATGCATCCATCTATGTGCATCAGTTCACTGACACCTCCCCACCACATCCACCCGTGCATTGATGTTGTCACACAACTGCTTGAAGAGGTCTCAAAAATATGTGTTCGGTTATACCTTGTGTTAATGAATCACTAACACTGGCGACCAACTGCTGTGTCTGGGGATTTCTCTTTCTCCCAATGGCTATGGTTGGATATATTTTGGTTGAGAGTAAAATACAGCATTGTAATTATATAGATTATTAACCATATGATATGATTCCTTAAAATCAATTATCTACGTAATGTAGAATTGTTACAAAATGGCACACTGAGAGCGAAGCCTCGGTTGTTTGAGTTTGTGTTAGTGGGAGGGGGATTGGTCTCATCCTAGTAGATGAGGAATTCAGAATTGATCATCACTGATCATCAGAAGAAGGATACTGTGGATCACTGTAGTGTACATGACCATTTAGTTACATACCAGGCTGCAGGCCGATGATATATACACGACCATTGTGTGCATAATGAGAAAATCATAGTTACACGACCATCGTGCAAATAGCTATTCCACATGGCAGTCTATATGCATGGTCATCATGCACATAAGTTCTCATCAGCTATTTGCACAACCTTTGTGTACTTACTTTTGCATTGGCCATTCGTCAACTGAAAAACTATATACACGACTCATGCAAATAGCCGATGAAAAAGTATTTTTTTCAATTTTAATAGATTATTGTGTCAGTGTCTTTATTAAAATATGTTTCCTTTTTTCTGCATTTTCCACACCTGGATCTTATAGGTAAAATTTAGATTAAAAAGAATTACATGTTAACATTAAAAACATGTATATATTTATTAACTCAGGGACAGAAATTAAACTGCGATCTTTAGACTTGCTGGAGATGATGGAAGCAAATTTAAAATAGAGGTTGGGGTGAGATGGTGAGATTAACGGCCATCCAATATTTTTTACTAACCAAAAAATATTACCCATCCTACTCCAGTAACAACACCTATGCTTTGCAAAAGTTTCTGAAATGTTCTGAGGTTTAAATTACATGGTGTTGAACCTTACCAGGGACCAAACAACAAATATTGTAAACTAATAAGACGGTCGTGCGAATAGCCGATTAGAATTACATTACAACAATCGTACAAATGAACAGAAAAATTACATACACAACGGTCGAGCGAATAGCTCGACCTTCCAAATAACTATCCCTTCTTCTTCAATAACACTCAACTGCCCCTCTCCTCCACATTAAACATTACTAAAAATCTAAACTAGAAATTTCATATCTCTACTCGTGCTAATTCAGCTTCCAAGAAATTTGGTGTCTAATCTGCATCCATTTTTCTCTCCCTCCAAGGTACTTGCTCTGTACAGGGGCCTTATCCGTCTATCTAGGAAGTATAGTTCTCATGTTTGAGGGGATTCAACTCACGCACCTCTATTAAACAGCATGGAGTCTAAAGCTTTTTGTCTTGTTAACTTTCCTCCTCTAATTGACTACCTTGATTCTTTAAATCACTGACACAATATTGGATATTTATTTCTTTTCTACTGCTATTTTCATGCTGACTGCTCTTCTCACCTTGCTACTGCATGCCTTCATTTCTCCTGCAGCCTTGCTGCACAAGGATTTCTACTTCTTCTCATTCTTATTTTGTCCATCTTTTTAATGCAAGAGTTAATCATCCGTTACATTAGTAAACTCTGGAACTGTCTTCCTTCGTCTGTTTTTCCATTTGCATATGACTTGAACTCTTTCAAAAGATTAGTGTCAAACCACATCTCACGTTGAACAATATTGACTGTCCTGTCCTCTTTACAGGGTCTGACGACAAGCAGGAATTAAAAAAAACCCATTTTTGTTTGCCCTTGGCTGTTACCCTTTTGATGTACAAAAACAAATACAGACACTTCCTAACATAAGCCTCTTATATCCTTCTCACATCACTATAATATATACAGTTTTCTTCCAAATGCATGAAGAAACAGGGAACAGTTGATTGATTTGTTCACAGAGACTTGCATTGAGTGAAAAACTTGTGAACCACTGATCCATCACCAGCTTTACTTACAGATGTTATCTGTCTCATATAGTTATGTTCCTTCCTGCCCTCAACTACTTTTCATTGCAGCTCAGTTAATGGCCAGAAGTGTTGTTTTTGCTGCAATATTCAGTTTCTTTTTAGTTTTTTCAGTCGTATGCTGATCTTTGCATGCTGCTCTGATTAGTACATTTTTACATCTTCACCTGGATCATAATAACACATTTTTAGTATAGATTTTTATACATGTTGAATTATTTCAACATTAATTTGTCCCAAATCCATATATTCTATAACATCCTCATCATCCCAACAAGCCTGTGGGAATTTTTTTTTTTTTTTTGGGTGGGTAAGACGAAATACAGTAATTTATGCTAAGAACAAGGTGCTAGAATCACTAATATAACTTAACCTAAACCTAAATATAACCTAAACTAATATAACAATTCCTTATTCACAAACGTGGAATGCACTGATGCTCATAAACAAACACACAAATACACACTTTTTCCTGGAGTTAGAAGCTAGGAAAGAAAATTGCATGTGACTTGGAAAGAAAATGGCATCTACATCTGGCCCAAACTCTAATTTGTGTTCATCAAAAACATTTAATATCTCCAGAATCAACCTAAGTTAACCTACTATTTGCATATTTATATTACCAAATAACAAAACCTCGTTCAAAGCAAGCAAAACTTTATCTTGCTCTTGAAAGGAAGGTCCAGCCTCTTCTTCATTGCCCTTTCTCGAGAAGTGAATTGCTGAATGGTGCCTCTGTTGGTCACCGCATCGGGGATACATGGATTCATTTCAGTGAATGAAACTCTCACAATAGCCTAGTCACACACACACACACACACACACACACACACACACACACACACACACACGCACGCATGCGCACACACACACACACACACACACACACACACACACACACACACTTCATCGTGGGATAGAAGCTAAGGAAGAAAATGCAATGTGCACCTGCCCCAACCTCCGATTTGTGTTCATGAAAAACATTAATTATCTCCAAAGTTAGGCATTTGCAACGGAAATGTAGTGAATAAAACCTTCTCAGAATACATTAGGTACTGGAAAAAAAATCTTAATTCACTAGAGCATTATTGTGGAGAAGTGAAGTAATACCCTCCAACTTCTTTTTTGTGGTTGTGTTACAAGTTGTTAGCAACATATTATAGTGACGGAACAGTCAGCATCAACCAAACTTTACTTGCACCTTTGTGATCATTATGGTATGACCAGTGAGACGTCCTGTACATTGAGTGTCCTGTCATGGGTTTGATTCCTGCCTGCAGCCCTCACATTTCTACTCTTTTAGATAAATTTATCTGATTCAGAACACAAGGCATTACAGTGGTGGAAGCAGTGACCACATATTGTTGATGGCCCGTGGTGGCATTATGCACACAAACCATGAATGTGGGTTCTATTTCCTAATGAATGAGTTTTATTTAACAATATGAAAATATTATCTTAAATTCATTCCACTGATGTGTCATTGCTGTGATATTCACCACGTCATCACCATTTCAAAATAATACAGAGTGCAGAGGAACAGTCTGTTAACCTTCAGCTTGAAAGGAAAACATTGGAATATGTGGTGTTGTTTCTGACATGGTTCACTGGCACTGCCTATAACACCCATCATGATAGGACTTCGCTATGTCAATAGAATCTTATTGGCACCACTGTGTCAATAGGGCCTACATGGCACCACTGTCAAAAACAAACAAACTGTCAATAAGGGACTACATGGCACCACTGAGTCAATAAGGCCTGCATGGCACCACTGTGTCAATAAGGCCTATATGGCACCACTGTGTCAATAGGGACTACATGGCACCCCTGTGTCGATAGGGCCTACATGGCACCAATGTGTCAATAGAGCCTACATGGCACCACTGTCAATAGGGCCTACATGGCACCACTGTGTCAATAGGGCCTACATGGCACCGCTCTGTCAATAGGGCATACATGGCACCACAGTGTCAATAAGGCCTACATGGCACCACTGTGTCAATAAGGCCTACATGGCACCACTGTGTCAATAAGGCGTACATGGCACCACTGTCAATAAGGTGTACATGGCACCACTGTGTCAATAAGGCCTACATGGCACCACTGTGTCAATAAGGCCTACATGGCACCACTGTGTCAATAAGGCCTACATGGCACCACTGTGTCAATAAGGCGTACATGGCACCACTGTGTCAATAAGGCCTAGATGGCACCACTGTGTCAATAAGGCCTACATGGCACCACTGTGTCAATAAGGCCTACATGGTACCACTGTGTCAATAAGGCGTACATGGCACCACTGTGTCAATAAGGCGTACATGGCACCACTGTGTCAATAAGGCCTACATGGCACCACTATGTCAATAAGGCGTACATGGCACCACTGCGTCAATAAGGCCTACATGGCACCACTGTGTCAATAAGGCCTACATGGCACCACTGTGTCAATAAGGCCTACATGGCACCACTGTGTCAATAAGGCGTACATGGCACCACTGTGTCAATAAGGCCTACATGGCACCACTGTGTCAATAAGGCCTACATGGCACCACTGTGTCAATAAGGCGTACATGGCACCACTGTGTCAATAAGGCCTACATGGCACCACTGTGTCAATAAGGCCTACATGGCACCACTGTGTCAATAAGGCCTACATGGCACAACTGTGTCAATAAGGCCTACATGGCACCACTGTGTCAATAAGGCGTAGGTGGCACCACTGTATCAATAAGGCGTACATGGCACCACTGTGTCAATAACGCGTACATGGCACCACTGTGTCAATAAGGCGTACATGGCACCACTGTGTCAATAAGGCCTACATGGCACCACTGTGTCAATAAGGCGTACATGGCACCACTGTGTCAATAAGGCGTACATGGCACCACTGTGTCAATAAGGCGTACATGGCACCACTGTGTCAATAAGGTGTACATGGCACCACTGTGTCAATAAGGCCTACATTGCACCACTGTGTCAATAAGGCCTACATGGCACCACTGTGTCAATAAGGCCTACATGGCACCACTCTGTCAATAAGGCCTACATGGCACTACTATGTCAATAAGGCCTACATGGCACCACTGTGTCAATAAGGCCTAGATGGCACCACTGTGTCAATAAGGCGTACATGGCACCACTGTGTCAATAAGGCGTACATGGCACCACTGTGTCAATAAGGCCTACATGGCACCACTGTGTCAATAAGGCCTACATGGCATCACTGCGTCAATAAGGCCTACATGGCACCACTGCGTCAATAAGGCCTAGATGGCACCACTGTATCAATAAGGCCTAGATGGCACCACTGCTTCAGCTGTCAACTACAACTCTCCTTGGCAGGTTTATTGACCATTTACAGAGCACTGTACTTGTTTCTCTATTCAAGGATCATTTGTTTCATCATGGAAGGAGGATGATCAACTTGTATTGGCTGCACCATTTTAGAGAGGAAAGCGTATAACTTTTCTTCCAATGCTTCCCCTTGTGATTAATGTTGACAGAAATTAAGAATGGAGTTTACAAAAGATTTGGTTTATTCAATTTTAAGTAGAACAATCTTGAGCCGGTCCTTTGTCTAAGAACGATGTGGTTCTATTATCTAGAATTACTTTTCTGGAGAATTTTCTCAAATGTGTCCATTTCTTGATGTTTGATAAAGCTGAATGGGTTTAAGTGCTCTTAAATGAATTCCTATATTGTGTTTTCAGTAAATATCAAAATTTTCTCTGCCCACACAAAAAAATCAAGTTAGCCACCAAATCCTCAAGAACCCTGCTGGAAATAATTTGTAGAACTTGTAGGCTATCCTAGTAGGAGCTACTATGTTCCTTCTTGTTTATGTTGCACATTTGTATACAATACAATACATAAACTAAAATCACCAATTTGTAACTTGTAACTTTATTGTTTCCTATCATTTCAGGGTGTTCAGAAACCATTCAAAACCGTCACTAAAGCCAACATAGGTGATGCTCACGCCATGGGACAGAAACCCATCACCTTTCTAAGACAGGTTTGTATTGACTTGTGTGCAAGATTGTAACTGTTTACTTTTCTAATACAAATATCAGTTTTGGGCGCTTTCTTGATAATCTGGTAACAGATAATTATATAAGTTCTATCTATAGTTTCTTACACGTGGTTCCTTCTGGAAGTGTATCCCAAGAGGATGGCCGCCTCAGAAGAGCTTCCACCTTTCCTGATCCAAACGCTGCCTCCCTGCTTGTTCAAGCCCTCCCCTTCTATCAGCACCTCTTTTATGCATGCACTCCTTTACCCTTTTCTTCCATCTTACAACTGGTCTTCCTCTCCTTCTAGGCCATTCACGTACATCACACACACTTTCTTCAAAAACTCTTCACCCTTCTTTCTCTCAATATGATCAAACCAATTCAGAGTATTTCTTTTCATCCATTCCACTACACCACACTTCACTCCATTTGCACAAGGTTCCATGCCACACCAATCATACACTCTTTCATTGTGACGCCACATGCCTCTCTTGCATAACTCATTCCTTACTAGATTGTACTCAGTGGCGTATATATATATATATATATATATATATATATATATATATATATATATATATATATATATATATGTATATATATATATATATATATATATATATATATATATATATATATATATGTATATATATATATATATATATATATATATATATATATATATATATATATATATATATATATATATATATATATATATATATACAGGTTGAACCTCCCCAATTCAGAAACCTCGGGATCTGAGGCTTTCCGGATTAAAGAAAATTCCGAACCACAGAAGGTCATTAAATAAACCATGCTGAAAGAATACAAGTTTAATTTTACAGCAAGACAAGCAAACAATACATACAAATAAACTGCAGAGAAAAAACTGAAATACATGTACAGTACACTAAATGTTACTGGATTATATGAACAAAAAATAAGATAGTTACAGTACCTGTACCTGTACAACAATGCTCATCTGGAAGGAAAAATAACATAAAATAAGACAAGGAAAAAATAACGAGAAAGACAAATTAAAAATAATAAAACTGAAATTAAAGAACAATACTGTAGTACAGAAAAACACAATGCAGTAAATCTACAGACTTAATTGGAATAAGCAAATGAAGAAATTTAAAGAAAATACAAGAGTAAAGAAAAAAAAATAAAGAAAAATTAAAATTGAAAATATGTACAGTACACTTATGTAAAGTACAGCTGTTTTACGTCTTTGGAGCCAGGTACAGATACGGTCAGATAACTCTAATTTATACTACACTGGAGTTACATCTGTGGTCTTGACTGAGGTGACGTCCAGGGTGCCAGAACTTTCAGGTAGCGGGTCATCTGGGGTCTCATCTTCGGGGATATCTGCGGAGATGTCTGTGGTAGCGGACGTACAGGCTACAGGATGCTCAACTGTAGACTGTTTACAGGCTGAAGTAGCTCTCTTGAACCAGTTGTCCACCGTTGTCTGTTTCATGAATTTAGGCTTTTCTTTGATGAGACGGTCTTTGCAAAGGTAGAGCATCATGATTTCTTGCTCTGTAATTATGCTACGTTGCTCGTATGCTTCAACCAAGTCCGTGGTCATCTGGATCGATACTCGTTCTTGAACTTTTGCTTTATCATCATCACTTTAATTTTCACTGTCCTTACCTGTAATGTCAGCAGTTGCACTGCCTCAATTTTTCACCATTTCGACAATTTCAGCATCCGTCATCTGGTGGACCGTTGGAGCATCTTTATCAACATCATCAAACCACTCCATTAAATGATCTTCCCCCACATTCCTGACCATTTCCCGGGCTTTAGGGTTGACTAAGCTGGTGGCATACTCCATCAATTCACGGACAACGGCCTTCTTTTGGGAAACTTGTGTAAACAGTGTAAACACGCGATGGGTGAAGCTCCGCACGCGTCCCAGCGGCAGCCTCGCAAATTAAAATTATCCCGCTAAATTCAAAATTCAAATTCCGAAAATTTATTCCGAATTACAGAAGTTTCCGAATTACAGAATTTCAGATTAGGGAGGTTCAACCTGTGTGTATATATATATATATATATATATATATATATATATATATATATATATATATATATATATTGTTACGTACTGGTAAAATCATTTAGTTATTTAGTAATTCGCTCCCGAAGGATTTAACGATTTTTGGTCAAATCTGTCATTTCACATCAAATTGTACACTCTCTGGACGGCGCCTTAGGTCGAGCCTATCATTTCACCCCCTGGTGGACCTTTGCGGCAGTGGGTGTTTATATACTGATTTGAAATCAGTTAGGAGTTAATATCGGGCGAAGAAGGTGTTTCTTGAGGCAATGCCAAGCCTCGTTTTGTGCCGTGCTGTGAGGGTGTGAGTATTATTATTGTGTGTTGCTTGCCTGTTATTTATTTGTTATTTGCCGATGTGTTAGTTCTGCCTTAAACTTATTACCATTGTGATTTATTGTCGTGTATGTACGTGTGTGTAAGTAACCTCTTATTTAAATTGTGCAGCAACGTGTGCCTGTATGTATTGTTGTAAATAGGCTTTCATTTGTTGTGATTTTATTTAATTATTCTACTGTGGAAATTACAGGCTTTAATTTGATTTAAATTATATTTCTGTTGTGTTAACTATTATTATAACTACAGTTACTGTTGTTATTTTTCTTTTGTTTTGTTTTTCTTTACTTATTTTTGTTTAATAAATTTAAGTGGTTAAACCCCTTTTATTTTCACCTCACATTTGTTGTTGTGTTTTAAATGTTACATTAGAACCTGGCTTAAGAGAATAAATTCTCTCCCCACTTGTAACAATATATATATATATATATATATATATATATATATATATATATATATATATATATATATATATATATATATATATATATATATATATATATATATATTTAACTATTATTATAACTACAGTTACTGTTGTTATTTTTCTTTTGTTTTGTTTTTCTTTACTTATTTTTGTTTAATAAATTTAAGTGGTTAAACCCCTTTTATTTTCACCTCACATTTGTTGTTGTGTTTTAAATGTTACATTAGAACCTGGCTTAAGAGAATAAATTCTCTCCCCACTTGTAACAATATATATATATATATATATATATATATATATATATATATATATATATATATATATATATATATATATATATATATATATATATGTACCGAGGGTCAATGTTATCACCACTGTACCGTAGGTAAATGTTACTTTCTATGCTGCCACCACGACACCACTTGGGTATCGACACTGTCACCACTACCACCCACTATCAATATTACTACTATTAGGGCCTTTCCCTGGGGCCGATGAGAGAGAAAAGAAAAGAATCAAGTTGATAAATGAACAGACTTTAATTAATAATAAAATAAGAAATGTACTTGTGATATCCGTGGTGGTGCTCTTACAAACAACTCATCCTACCACACACGACACTTAACACTGCACAAAAATAAACAAACATCTAGATACAAATGTAAATATTACTAGCTAAAATCCTACCTACGTTACGTGAGGGGAACTGATGGAAACTAGCCAAAACACACTCACGGCAATAATGTTTGCGTGTCACCGTCCTTGTCCTGTTGTCCACAGCTTACAGGCCAGATTACCCAGGCAGTCTTCGGCACTCTGTCAGAAGCCTGACGGTAGAAGACAGTCGATTGCTGATCCTCTCGGGAGCTATAGCCGGGAGGACAGTTTTATATTAGCCATTAATATTAACACGAAGGTTTTTTCAAGTGTTTGGCAAGTCCCTAGGACCACAAGTTTCTTATCTGACTGGAGCGGAGGTTAGGAACACTAGTGACTGACCTCCAGTTCAAACCTGTATATATACCACTCGCTTTCAGTGACGTCAAGAGTTTTCCCATCATCCCTCATATCTAGTTGTCCCTACTCTAATGATAACAAGGTATTTAACTGTTGAACGAGTGTTAAGAATACGAGGATTTAACCTGTGATTTTGTAAAGGAATCACCGTAATGATAGTTGGCCAGTTGCACTCGGTACACGGCTTTCCTCTTTAAAAAAAATAAATCCTCGTATTCTCACACTCGTGAGATCATGAAGGTTTACAATAGTCAAAATTTGATGGAATTGGTCTTCTTCCGTATCTTTGGGTGTCCACGTTTACACACTCCTTTTCTCTTCACTCTTCTTTCTTCTTGTCTTGGGCAAGACTTCTGAGTCAGACGTTACTCGACCTCCTGGTCGGAATAGGTGAAGCCAACTCCCACCAGTCCTGGCAAACTGAGTAGGGTGGTGATCCTCGACGGGGTCTCACCAAAGCCTTCATCCGTGGGGGGTGAACTTCCAGTCCTTTACCTAGGCACTACAGAGCCCCCAGGACTGGGGTGATCTCTGCTTCAGCTGCGGGACCAGTTTACCAGCTCTGCATCTCCTCGCTGCTGCAAAAGAGTTTTTATAGGTAGTAACCTCTCCTTTAACCATCCAGGGGTCTACTTACTACCATCTCTCCCTCTCAACACTCCTCTAGGAATTCCTCACAGGCCTTCGGGCTCTGCGTGGTTCCTCCGTGTCATACTCATCTTCGGAAGGAAACACGATCTCGTTCATGTCGACTATAGAACCCCCATCACCTACAACTCGTGTTAACTTATCCGCGGCATGAGGGATTGTGTCGCCGTTGACAGTGAGGTAGTGGTTGTAATGATGGTTGTAGTAGTGACTGCCTCGTCAACCCTCAAAGTGTACTCTTTGCTAGTTTGACAGAGCGTGGAGGAGTGTGTACTTGGCACCACCATAGCTGCTCTCACATACAAGGTAATATCCCTAACTACCACGCCACACTTATTCAACTTAAAAATTTTAAAAGCAGACATAGTGTGGGCTTTGTTTCATTACCGTGGGCACCACCAATGAATCGAGCAAGGTGTCATCTTTCTTCTGTTTGTACTAGTAAAGGATTCCATCTTAGAAGTCATAATTACTCTTTAATAAGGAGGGTGAATCCACATAACCTAAGAAAAGAATTGCACTTCCTTTCTTTCTACTCTAACCCGTAAATCTGATCTTAATCACCATTATCCAAAGTAAAAAAAAAAAAAGAACAAAAGCATATCTATACACCCCGTTTAAATTGATCAAACAGCACCCACACTGGTGCGATGAGGGAAAGGGCGCTCGGCGATCTGAGGACCGCGACTGACTTAACAATCTGGGGTCATATGCCCGCAGAGGAGACTTTAAGTGCATTAGGACTAACATTATCACTAACACTTAAAAAAAGAAAACACAATGTATCACTATTAACACTACGTAACTATCCTAATCACCAATCACTAATCACTACTCTAAGGGAATAAAAAAATTAACTGGAGGGGGGGGCTAACTACCTGCCTAACTAGCACACGGGGCACTGTGTAGCGTCCTCTGGACAACGTGGGCTGATGCGTAATTTACATCTACACCGCTACCACCACTGTACCGAGGGTCAGTGTTACCACCACTGTACCGTAGGTAAATGTTACTTTCTATGCTGCCACCACGACACCACTTGGGTATCGACACTGTCACCACTACCACCCACTATCAATATTACTACTATTAGGGCCTTTCCCTGGGGCCGATGAGAGAGAAAAAAAAAAAATCAAGTCGATAAATGAACAGACTTTAATCAATAATAAAATAAGAAATGTACTTGCGATATCCGTGGTGGTGCTCTTGCAAACAACTTATCCTACCACACTCGACACTTTACACTGCACAAAAATAAACAAACATATAGATACAAATGTAAATATTACTAGCTAAAATCCTATCTACATTACGTGAGGGGAACTGATGGAAACTAGCCAAAACACACTCACGGCAATAATGTTTGTGTGTCACCGTCCTTGTCCTGTCGTCCACAGCTTACAGGCCAGATTACCCAGGCAGTCTTCGGCACTCCGTCAGAAGCCTGACGGTAGAAGACAGTTGATTGCTGATCGTCTCGGGAGCTATAGCCGGGAGGACAGTTTTATATTAGCCATTAATATTAACAAGATGGTTTTTTCAAGTGTTTGGCAAGTCCCTAGGACCGCAAGTTTCTTACCTGACTGGAGCGGAGTCTAGGAACATTAGTGACTGACCTCCAGTTCGGACCTGTATATATACCACTCGCTTTCAGTGACGTCACGAGTTTTTCCATCATCCCTCATATCTAGTTGTCCCTACTCTAACGATAACAAGGTGTTTAACTGTTGAACGAGTGTTAAGAATACGAGGATTTAATCTGTGATTCCGTAAAGGAATCACCGTAATGATAGTTGGCCAGTTGCACTCAGTACATATATATATATATATATATATATATATATATATATATATATATATATATATATATATATATATATATATATATATAATATATATACATATATATATATATATATATATATATATATATATATATATATATATATATATATATATATACAGTGGAACCTTGACTTACGAGTTTAATTAGTTCCGTGACCGAGCTCGTAACTCAATTTGCTCGTATATCAAATCAATTTTCCCCATTGAAATTAATTGAAATGCCATTAATCCGTTCCAGCCTCCAAAATACCACCCAATTTTTTGTTACGTATTTTCAAATAAGAAAAATGTATTTACAAATAACAAATATTGTATAAAAACATAATAAAAGAGAATGTAAAGAAATAAAGCATAAATGGCTCGTGCCTTCTCGCAGGTGATAACCTCCGTCACGGTATCTGCCGCAAGTTCCTTCTCCCTCACCCACATCAATAGCAGATTCTCCATCTTTTCATGGACAGAGATCCGGAGCTTAGAAATTATTTTAACGCCCTTGGCTGGTGTTATAGCCTTTATCGACTCCTGCTTCAATATGATACATATCGTAGAAGTACTGCGCTCGTATTGCCTCGCCAAGTTCATTACTTGCACACCTTGCTCATGTTTTTCAATGATTTCATGCTTTATTTCGATGGACATCATCCTTTTCTTCTTTGCATTGCTGTCCTTTCCTCTCACTTTCTTAGGACCCATGGTTACAAACAAGAAATTTGGTAAAATAAATACACAAAAGCACAGAACGCGAGCACAACAGAGATCCTTACGCGGCGAGGTAAACACAAGCAGAGAACGAATTTTGCACGGGAAAGCTGGGCGGGCGTATGGCTGTGTTCACTAAAGGCCGGGTCACACGGACAATTTTTTGTCGACAAATTTTGTCGACCTCGTCTCGCTGGAATATTTCGTCGACGCTGTGGTCACACGATGAAGTGCCGAGTCGGCGCAAAGACATCATTCGGCAACGCCCGAACCGGTAAATATAACCGAACTGTACCAGCTGTATCAAAACAAAGGCAGAATTCCCTACGTTGAAGACAGTCAAGACACTCATCCTGCTTCGGTGCTCCAAAATGAACGGCGCCAGTGACACAGATTCAGACGTAAATATTGCAGAAACTGTACTGCTGCTAGCGTTAAAAAGAAAGCAGCTGCAACAGAAGAACGCAGCCCTGACGCTGACTCGTACCTCAAATTTTGGCTCGCAATTCAAAGCAAAAAATTGACTGAGTGACGGCTCGTGTCTCAAAAAACTCGTATGTTGGGGCACTCGTAAGTCAAGGTTCCACTGTATATATATATATATATATATATATATATATATATATATATATATATATATATATATATATATACACACATATATATATATATATATATATATATATATATATATATATATATATATATATATATATATATATTGTTACGGTCACACCGTAACGGACACGATTCTTATGCCCTAGTGCCGGGTGTCCATTTATGAACAACCCAGTCACAACCACGTTATGGGCGTGTACGAACTGTAGTGCTGATGTTTATACGTCCTTTTAACCCACCAAAGGACAAGGAAAGTTGACTATCCCATAGGACTAGTCACTCCGAGGGCCACACGCCGGTGGCTGGACAATAGGCTTTAAACAAGAAGTGCCTGGTTAAGGAATCTATGCACTCTTAGCCCCCAAACACAGTATCTACAGCCACCCCGTTAACATTAAGAGGTCGCCAGTTCTTTTAACCCTCCAAAGAACAAGGAATCTCCCAGTAGTAACCACCTTCTCCTCCTTACATTCTAAAGAGACTTACAGTGAGCACGAGATTACAGTGCCTAGACAAGGAGCTATCGCTCCAACCAGAATACCACCCACAAGGTGTCTTTGCACCCACTTCTGGTTGAATAATAACTCCTCTCGACTCTAATAACACCCTGCAAAGTAGCCTCCCACGAGGGGACTCCGTACAGTGCGTTATATGCGTCGTAATTAATTAACACTAAGACGGGATTACTCCTCGTCTGTGTTATCGCACAAGAGGCACCAGATGATAGGCTCTCTCTCTCTCAATGAGAACAACGAAGACCGCCGAAAAAAGGCAAACAACGCCGACAAAGCAGACAACGCAGACAACGCCGACAACGCAGACAAAACACAGACAACGCCGAAACTACTTCCCCGAGACTGAACAGTCTGACAAAATTCTAGGTGGAGTTCACCGCTAGCTAGGTGTTAATGATACTGTCACCACACTCGTCTCTGTGCTCTGGCTTGTAACCGTTTCCTCTACAGACAGGGCCCTGCTGTCTAGCTACACAAATATACCCCTTATCTAATAGGCCAATCAGATAACCCACTCCCTTAAATATGAGGAGGTTACAGACAAAATAATGCCAATTTGTGGGGGGCTCAGAGCGCGAGGTGTTCTTGGTGACGGCTAGCGAGTAACTGACTCTCTCACGGTATCTCGTCAAGCTCGCAGCTCCCCGAGCTGAGAGTCCATGTCGCACCACCGGCGCGCCGTGTTTCTCACACACTGTGCCGCATCGACAAACATAGCCTAATAAGTTGCTTTCTTTCACTAAATCGCCACAGGCCACAGAGACGACGCAGGACAACAACAAACATACGAGAGGAAGCAGAAAGGAATTGTCTATAAGATAGGATACCTTGCAACACAAAGAAGAAAGAGGGAAAGTCAGGAAAATTAGGAGAACGAAGAGAAGATAAAACATTTAACAAGCCTCGCCTTAATACGCGCTGGCAACTCATCTCTCTCCCTCTGTCCTCCCGCCACGCCTGACTACGTGACCTTGAGATACACTTCCCGCCACACTAGCTCCTGGCTGGATAACACGTGGTCTCCAGACAGAAAGGCGTAACACACAGACATGTCACGTAGACACGTCTCCAACACTTCCCGTTTTTTCTCGCCACATACTCTGCCTCCCCACTAACACAAAGAATGTAACTCTCTTCCATGTCCAGCCACACCCAGCTGACACAAAGCACACTCCCACGCACGTGGAAAGCACACACCCTCCACAACACCCCTCATGCCTCTCCACTCCTTTTCCTCAGAGAAGCTGCACTCTGTTGCTACTGGGCCGGACCAACCTCTCCAGTCGACACTACTATCACTGACCAAGCCCGCACAGAGTGTCATAGCCTCAGCGTGGCCTTCCTCCTTACCCGCCTAACATTCTTCCTTCTCGCTCTCAGGGAATCTTCATTCCTCTGTGGGGGTTGACTCCCCCATCTTCACCAGACGATGTTATGGTGACGGGTGGGGCCCGCAACTATATATATATATATATATATATATATATATATATATATATATATATATATATTATATATATATATGTATATATATGTGTGTGTGTATATATATATATATATATATATATATATATATATATATATATATATATATATATATATATATTATATATATATATATATATATATATATACAGTGGAACCTTGACTTACGAGTGCCCCAACATACGAGTTTTTTGAGACACGAGCCGTCACTCAGTCGATTTTTTGCTTTGAATTGCGAGCCAAATTTTGAGGTACGAGTCAGCGTCAGGGCTGCGTTCTTCTGTTGCAGCTGCTTTCTTTTTAACGCTAGCAGCAGTACAATTTCTGCAATATTTACGTCTGAATCCGTGTCACTGGCGCCGTTCATTTTGGAGCACTGAAGCAGGATGAGTGTCTTGACTGTCTTCAACGTAGGGAATTCTGCCTTTGTTTTGATACAGTTGGTACAGTTTGGTTATATTTACCGGTTCGGGCGTTGCCGAATGATGTCTTGGCGCCGACTCGGCACTTCATCGTGTGACCACAGCGTCATCGAAATATTCCAGCGAGACGAGGTCGACAAAATTTGTTGACAAAAAATTGTCCATGTGACCCGGCCTTTAGTGAACACAGCCATACACCCGCCCAGCTTTCCCGTGCAAAATTCTTTCTCTGCTTGTGTTTATCTCGCCGTGTAAGGATCTCTGTTGTGCTCGCGTTCTGTGATTTTGTGCATTTATTTTACCAAATTTCTTGTTTGTAACCATGGGTCCTAAGAAAGTGAGAGGAAAGGACAGCAGTGCAAAGAAGAAAAGGATGATGTCCATCGAAATAAAGCGTGAAATCATAGAAAAACACGAGCAATGTGTGCGAGTAATCGACTTGGCGAGGCAATATGAGCGCAGTACCTCTACGATATGTACCATATTGAAACAGAAGGAGTCGATAAAGACTATAACACCAGCTAAGGGAGTTAAAATAATTTCTAAGCTCAAGACCTCTGTCCATGAAAAAATGGAAAATCTGCTATTGATGTGGGTGAGGGAGAAGGAGCTTGCGGGAGATACCGTGACGGAGGGTATCACCTGCGAGAAGGCACGAGCCATTTATGCTGATTTGATTTACATTCTCTTTTATTATGTTTTTATACAATATTTGTTATTTATAAATACATTTTTCTTATTTAAAAACACGTAACAAATAATTGGGTGGTATTTTGGAGGCTGAAACGGATTAACGGCATTTCAATTAATTTCGATGGGGAAAATTGATTTGATATACGAGCAAATTGAGTTACGAGCTCGGTCACGGAACGAATTAAACTCGTAAGTCAAGGTTCCACTGTATATATATATATATATATATATATATATATATATATATATATATATATATATATATGTATATATATAGATATATGTATATATATGTATGCATATGTATGCATATGTATATGTATATGTATATGTATATATATATATATATATATATATATATAAATATATATGTATGTATATAAATATATATGTATGTATATATATATATATATATATATATATATATATATATATATATATATATATATATATATATATATATATATATATACATACATACAGTAAGAATGATCATCTCGCGTAATATAGTCTCGCGATTTTAGCATCTCGCGTCTATTTCAAATTTCACGTCTTTTGCCATCTAGCGGTTCCAAACGAATATCTCACGCATGCGCATGGGTCAGCGCGCCAATTGAATGGTTGGCTTGGGCCGGTTGGCAGGAGCTGGCTCAACAGCACTATTGCTATTTTGTTGTGCTGTGGAGCATATTTACTTTTGGTGTTCTAGTGAAAACGTTCTAGTGGAAGTTCTCTGAGTGGTAGTGGTGGAAATCATGGTGGAAACTGTGGTGAAAAACTTGGTGGAGGAGAGAAGCGTGATTATCGCAAGAGGGTGAGGCTCAGGAAATATACACTCAAGGAACAGAAAGAAATGATTCAGATGATGAACAGTGGTGCAAGAACATGTGACATTATGCGTTAGTTTAACTGTCCTGAATCAACAGTAGCAGCACTCCCCACCACTGCCAGGCTACTCAAGCCAATCACAGACTCTCATAACGTAAGTGGAACAATATTTTAACCTTTATTAATAGTCAAAAAGTGTTCAATCTTATTTATCATAGAGATTATGCATAACCTTGTATGTTTGAATTTTCGGCAAAATATTTTGTATTCTTGGAGGTTTAATGGGAGTTATAAGAAGCTTATGTACCATACCTAAGAACCAATTATACTATTAACATGTATTTCAATATCGTTCATTTCGCTGTTTTTCATCTCGCGGCCGAGTCCAGTAACAATTAAGCGCGAGATGACCGTTCTTACTGTATATATATATGTATGTATATATATATATATGTATATATATATATATATATATATATATATATATATATATATATATATATATATATATATATATGTATGTATATATATATATATATATATATATATATATATATATATATATATATATATATATATATATATATATATTGTTGCGGGCCCCACCCAGCGGGAAGTGTTAGAGACATGTCTACGTGACGAGATGGGTTTACGCCTTTTGTGTTACGGGAACCACGTGGTGTTTGGGAGAGGCGCGGGGAATCGTGGGACTGCCAGCCGTGGCAGGAAGGAGAGCGAGCATTTGTGGGTGGTGATGAGTTGCCAGAGAGAGTTAATGCGAGCTTCTGTTGCTTGGCGTTATGTGATTTACCTTTCTTCTTTCTCCTAATTTTCCTGTCTTTCCTTGTTTCTTCTTTGTGTTGCAAAGCGTCTCGTCTTGTAGCTAATTTTTTTCTGCTTCGTCTGGTATATTTGTTGTTGTCCTACATCATCTCTGGCCAGCAATGATTTTGTGAAGGGAAGTGCTCGCCTAGGCTATAGCGGACTGGAGCGGGGCGCGGTGCTAGACATGTGGTACGAGTTGGCATCTCTGCCTGGGTAGATGGACGCTGAGGAGGCAATGAGGGACTCAGTTAGCCTGGTGCAATTACTAAGAACACATCTCACGCACGCTCGCTCTCCCCAATTTGGCATTATTTCATCTGTAACCTCCTCATATTTAAGGGAGTGGGTTTTAAGACTGGCCTGTTAGTTCAGGGGTATATTTGTGTAGCTAGACAGTAAGACCCTCCCCGCGTTCGGTAGCGCCTCCCGCATCGATCATGAGCCGAGCTCAGCCAATCACAACGCCGCATTTCGTAGCGATGGCATCGATGTCATCGATATGCATCACTATGGTCTCAGAGCATGTGCCGAGGGGACTTGGACTGAGACTGGTAGAGTGTTTTTTGTTCTTGTTCTTGTTTTAGGGCTGCAAGGATCCCTTGGGGAACACTATGAGCCCTGTGTTTTTTGTTTACATTTTAGCCACAGATTCTTAGATTTCCACTGTCGGAGACGTTTAAGCTAAGTTTCTGATCTGTCAGAGACTGAGGTTCACCCAGGAACAATGTACTAAGGTCTTTTGAAGTTGTAGAATAAGTAATTAAGACAGTGAAGTCAATACATTCGTGTATATGATGAAGTAAGGCAGTTTAATATCGCCATCTCGGTAATCAGGAATTGGTCTTACAACAGATGGTCAAGAAACGCCCTAAAATCTGACTATTGATAACACAACGCCTACTGTACCTAACTGTCTACATACAGACAGAGGCGATATAAAATGACAGACTTGATAGGGAAACACCTTAATTATATCTGACATGTAAGTAATAACCTCGGGAAAAGACAATAATGTTATCTCCATATTATTCCTCAACTACTTTCATTTAAAATTTTTACACAGTGCAGTCTCCCAAACATGTATGTACATAGTTTTCTACATACTTGTATTCATTGATGTATATGGGTTTGTGTCTTGAATGTTTGTTTATAATCTAAGAATAATCTATTGTATTGTACAAGTCAATAAATTTTCTTAGTTTTCTATCATGTTTACCTAAAAAGACATTACTTTTTAAGTAAATTACAACAATAATTTAATATGAATATTCAGATGGTTTGGACACCTGAAAAGACTGGGTGAGTTGCCAAGAAGGATGTACAATGCTGGGATCATCTTCTGAGTCACGTAATCCTACTATTGCCACTTAGAAAACAATATGAAACATAGCTCATAAAAAAAAACAACTTTTTATTAATTGAAAAGTTAGAATCAAGAACGGATAAATTTTTATTTAGGTTAGGTTAGGTTATTTTCTTAAGCAATTTCCTGTCGAGCAATTGATAGTTTGAGAAATTATTTCTTGAGCAATTTACTGTCTAGCAATTTACTTCGAGAAATTTACCTAGATTCAGGCTATAATATGACAATCAGGAAAAAATTATCAAAAGTAAAATGCCTAACTTTTGGGTAATTAAATAAAGAAAGCTTATATAACGGAACCTAACTGAGCCAAACCGTACCTAGCCAAACCTAATCTAACCATAACCTAACGTAACCTAACCGGTATTAATTTATATCATCAGAATCTCTAGAGAATTCAGAGCTGTACTTTTGCATTACCTGTTGCATTTTGATAAGATCTTATTCCAAGTTCTGTCGCAAATTCTTAGTTTGTGAGATTCATTATTTTCTGTGACATCTCTTTGAAAAGTAATAAGGAAAATAATCTAAAGTAAAATGCCTAACTTTTGGGTAATGAAATATAAAAAGCTTATATAACCGAGCCAAACTGTACCTAGCCAAACCTAATCTAACCACAACCTAATGTAACCTAACCAGTATTAATTTACATCATCAGAATGCTCTGAAAATTCAGAGCTGTACTTTTGCAATACCTGTTGCATTTTTATGTTTTCTTAATCCAAATTCTGTCGTAAATTCTTAGTTTGTGAGATATTCAATGTTTTCAGAGAGATCTCTTCGAAAAGTAAAGTTTAGTTTCGTTTTAACAAGATTCTGATGTTTGTCAATGTAGGTTAGGGTTTTGGTTAATTTATGTTATGTTAGGTTAGGTTTAGGGAAAGATTCGTAAGACGACCCAGTCTTTTTTTGACAGCAATTTTTTCTGATAGATTTTGATGTGTTTTTAATTAATCTGATGTTTGTTATGCCAAGCAATTTTTTTTCCTCAAGGTAAAAATTGCCACAAAAAAGTCAGATTAATTCGAAACCATCAAAATCAATAGGAGAAAAAAAATTTCAGTAAACCTAAGCAAACCTAATTAAAACTAATCTAACCCAAGCAAATCTAAGTAAGACTAACCTAACTAAATCTAACCTTCTTTAACCAAATCAGATAAAGATTCGTAAGATGACCCACTCGATATCTCGTTATCTTTATAATGCACTGCAAATTCAACCTCAGATACTTGCTCAGATAGATTAGGTTAGGTTTGATTATGTTTGCTTAGGTTAGGTTGGTTAATTAGGTTTGCTTAAGATTACTGAAAATTTTTTTTTCTTATTGACTTTGATGGTTTGAATTAATTTCACTTTTTTGTGGCAATTTTTACCTTTGGGAAAAAATGCATTGCATAACAAACATCACATTTATTCAAAACACATAAAAATCTATCAGGACTGGTTCGTCTTCAAAAGACTTTACCTAGGTTAATTTAGAAGCTATCAAATGTTCTCTATGAGCAAGAGTAGGGAGTTGGACGAATTGCAGACATTTTATTTCGTATACAGTCTCCATAATGGTGAAGATGTAAAATTATACCCCATAACCTAACATAACATAACCGCCTGAAACCTTTACAGACGTGTTGAGTACACTAGATGTATAGTATGTACGACTTCATATTTATATCGATATCGTCGAAGCAGTAGTTATGCAGAAATAACAAACTATTTACTGACAATCATTGTATTTTGTCTTCTCCCAAAAAACCCGCATTCCCACAGGTCCCCAGAATTGTTGGGGGTTGATGAGGATGTCTTATTAGATATGCATTTGCGACGAAAATCAATGTCAAAATCGTTCGAAATGGATAATTTTTTATACGAAAAGTGTGTTATTTACATCCAAGTGCATTGGGAGAGCTAAAAATTTACCAGCCACACAATCACCTACGCTATATCAGTACTCTCACAAGAGTTTACGGCTTCTTTTATATCCTCACATCTTCTTGCCACGTAAATACTGTGTTTACTGCGGCTATAATTGCTCCAGACTCTATTATATGTTAATCAGCAAGTTTTTTCTATGGCGATAAAGGTGCCCATGAAGAGGGTGCGCCGCCATGTTGGCTCAATCAGCTGATTATCTCAACACTAAAAAAAAGAAAACACATAGCGACGTCGCTGTGTCCAATATTGTTCGGTGGGCAAATTCATCACCCCCCCACCTCGCTGAACGCGGCCCCTGTCTATACGAGGACCAGGTTACTGTGCCGAGAGCTGAGACGAGTGTTTGGCTGTATAATTAACATCTTGCCTGAGGTAACTCCACCTAGGGTTTCAGTATCCAGAAAGTTCTCACAAGGATGTTCTGGTTATTGTCAGGCTTTTGAGTCTTGGGAAGAAGTTGTCTTTGTTGTCTTCGTTGTAATCAAGAGCCCATTATCTGGGGCCTCTTGTTGGATAACACAGACAAGGAGTAATCCCGTCTTAGTGTTTGTTTATTACGACTTGCATAACGCACTGTAAGGAGTCCCCTCGCGGGAGGCTATTTTGCAGGGTGTTAATTGAGTCGAGAGGGGTTATTGTCCAACCAGGAGTGGTTGGAAAGACACCTTGTGGGCGGTATTCTGGTAGGAGCGATAGCTCCTTTTCTAGGCACTGTAATCTAGTGCTCGCTGTAAGTCTCTTTAGAATGTAAGGAGGAGAAGGTGGTTACTACTGAGAGATTCCTTGTCCTTTGGAGGGTAAAAAGGACTGGCGACCTCTTTATGTTAACGGGGTGGCTGTAGGTGCTGTGTTTGGGGGCTAAGGAGTGCACAGTTTACTTAACTGGGCACATCTTGTTTATAGCCTAGTTGTCCAGCTGCCAGTGAGTGGCCCTCGGAGAAGACTAGTCTTACGGGATAGTCGACTTTCCTTGTCCTTTGGTGGGTTAAAAGGACGTATAAACATCAGCACTACAGTTCATACACGCCCGTAACGTGGATGTGACTGGGTTGTTCATAAGCTGACACCCGGCACTAGGGCATAAGAACCGTGTCCTGCGGTGTAACCGTAACAATATATATATATATATATATATATATATATATATATATATATATATATATATATGTATGTATGTATGTATGTATGTATGTATGTATGTATATATATATATATATATATATATATATATATATATATATATTTTTTTTTAAATTTTTTGTTGTTGTTGTGAATTTAGTGCGTGCGTTTGTGGGTGTATGATTGTCTTGTAAATAAACTAGTGGTTGGGGGGGGGTTAACTAGCGCCGGCAGGTTAACTAGAGCCGGCAGGAATAAGGGCAAAGCAGCTGTGAAGTGGTGGTTTGTGGTCACCACTACCCCTACTCCCCTCCCACCATCCTGCCTGGGAGGAGGTGTCGAGCGAGGGTCGTGGCGCCACTCACGGCAGAACGCCTTCTACCGCCTTGGACTTACCACGCCCCTCTTGGATACCTACTACTTTCTACCTACACTGTGTTTCGTGGAATACCGCCCCAGTCTTGTGTTTTAACAAGCGTGTTGGTGAATAAAGGGATTTAAAGTGAAGACTGTGTTTTGTGTCACCGGTGTCATAGGCTCTATCTCCCCGGCAGTGAACACGTCGAACCCTGTTGTGGCAGTGTTGCCCCAGAAAGCCAAAGTTAACGAGGGTAAGTTCGTAGCACTGGTGTCAGAAGTGGGATAAATAAGTGGAAAATCGTGCCCGGTGTCGTGGCGGATTTGTGTCTACCGCGAATTGGCTGATAGTGACGGTGACAAGGAAATGGCGGCCAACAAGAAAAACAACAATAGTGTTGGTACCTCAGAAAGTGAAGAGCCTGGCGTGGCTGAGTTGTTACGGTCTCATGGTGAAAATGGACGCTCAGGCTCAGGCTCAGGCAGAGAAAATGGACACTCAGGTATGGGAGTTTCGTGAGGCGGTGCAAAGAGGCCTCGGGGCTGTGAGAAATGAGGCACGGCAGTTCGCGGAGGAACTCTGTGGCTGTATCAAGGCTGAGTTACTGCATGAGGTGCGTGACGTCCGCGCAGGGGCGCAGGAGGTGAAGGAAGAAGTAACGGCATTGGATGAGTGGGGACATGTCGTGAGGGAGGAAGTGGCCGCGCTGGAGGAGGCGGGTCGAGCCGTTGAAAGAGGTTGGGAGGCGGCAGGTCCTGACTCTGGGGCACAGCAGGCTCAGTGGAGCAAGGCGAGTCGACCTGCACTGCCACCGCATGTGCCTCGGTGCCTTGTCTCTCCCACAGCACTACTTCTCTCTCCTCCACTCTCACTTCCTGCCTCTAATCCTGCAGCGTCCTGTAGAGAAGAGGACAGGGCAGAGTACGACGGCAAGGTGGCCTGGGAGACATACCTGACTAAGTTTGTGATGGCTGACGAACGTGAAAAGTTTGTTTGCAGGCAGATGGTGGGTGGTGACGTCACCCGGGAAGTGACACCATGCCTGCTGGTTTCTACGCTCGTCCCCAGTCGTTGTACTTCTCACCCTCTGCCTCTGTCAGCACCCTGTCCTCGCCTTGCGGATTCCAGCAGAGGTGAGAAGGGACGACCATAATGAAGCCCAGGTGAGAGGAGGCGACTATGGGGGAGCCGAGGTGAGAGGCGACACAGGCACAGCAAAGGTGACAGGAGACGGTGCGTGCACAGTAGAGAGAGGGAGTGAAGGACGTGTTCTCTCGATCGGCTGGGCCTAAGCACCTTCACTGTATGTTGTGGCAGTGGTGGCAGAGAGGACGACTTTGCTGGTGGTTGCCCATGGCCCAAGACCTTCGGGCAGAAGGATGACGCACGTGAGTGGGGAGGGGGCGTGTTGCTGCAGTCAACACTCCCGTGGCCCGAGGCAGCTTAAGTGGTCATCACACTGGAGCCATAGCAGTCGAGGGATGGCACCGTGGAGGGGAAACCTTGCTGGGTTGTTCCAGAGGTGTTTAGGGAGTTGATGGGCACAAATGGGCAACTCTAGGGGCCAGTGGAGGAGCCGTGTCTGCTGGGCCTGGCTTCTGGGTGCGTTTAAGGGCGTGTAACCTCAGAGGGGAGTCAACAGGGTGGCCTGGATGATGGCACTCTTACTTCCTGAGGTCGCCTTCGCGGTGGAAGTGGCTGGCCAGCCGGTAGTTCTTTCTTCCCCCCACCCCTTTGGCAAAAGAGGGTGTCCAGTGCAGCTCCCATGAGGACGGTAGGAGCAGACAGCATGGTAGAGCCTCTAGAGATGTCACCAGCGGCTGGAAGATGGCGTGGCAGTGTGGGCGGAGGACACTCAGGACAGCAGACGTGGTTGTGTGGGAAGAGGACGGCCTGGCTGACGGCGTGGCGGCGCGTGACAAGGAGGGACTCGTGGAACAGCACTACGGCCTGCCTGATGGTCGAGGGCGTGGCAGTTGGGCAGAGGATGGCCTGGCTGTTGGCGCGGTGGATGAGGAATGATTAATTTATTCATTTGTACAGTTGTATTTACTAGTATCATGTATTTTTCTATTTAGCAGTAGGAATGGGTGTGTGATAGTCGGGGTTGACTGTCGGAGTAAAGGATGGGTAGTGTTGCGAATGTGTGTGTGCGTGCGTTTGTGGGTGTATGATTGTCTTGTAAATAAACTACTGGTTGGGGGTGGGGTTAACGAGCAGCGGCAGGTTAACTAGAGCCGGCAAAAATAACAAGGGCGAAGCAGCTGTGAAGTGGTGGTTGGTGGCCACCACTGCCCCTACTCCCCTCCCACCAGGAGCGAGCGAGGGTCGTGGCGCCACTCATGGCAGAACGCTTTCTACCGCCTTGGACTTACCACGCCCCTCTTGGATACCTACTACTTTCTACCTACACTGTGTGTCATGGAATACCGCCCCCGCCTTGTGTTTTAATAAGCGTCTTGGTGAATAAAGGGATTAAAAGTGAAGACTGTGTTTGGTGTCACCGGTGTCATAGACTCTATCTCCCCGGCAGTGGACACATCGAACCCCGCTGTGGCGGAGCTGCCCCAGAAAGCCAAAGTTAACGGAAGGTAGTTTGCAGCAATATATATATATATATATATATATATATATATATATATATATATATATATATATATATATATATATATATATATATATATATATATAGGTATATATATATATATATATATATATATATATATATATATATATATATATATATATATATATATATAGTATATGTGTGTATATATATATAATATATATATATATATATATATATATATATATATATATATATATATATATATATATATTAAATATTTAATGGACTAATGCGGAGGGAGCCCTGTCTGTTGGTGTAAAAACTTCGTTGCTTGGTTAAAGGCCATAATATGGCAAGCCGAAAAAAATCTAGGGTGAAACGCATAACTTTTAGGCAAAAAATATAAAAACCTTGTAATAACCAAACCTAACCAAACCAAACCTAACATAACAATCTAACCATAACCTAACGTAACCTAACCATAACCTAACATAACATAACATAATTAACTAACATAACTTGAAAGATATTTTGCCTGCCAGGTAAACAATGGTGAGCACCGCCTGAAACCTTCACAGATGTGTTGAGTACACTATGTATAGTATGTATGACTTCTATTTATATCGATATCGTATGAGCAGTAGGTATGCAGATTTACCCAAATACTCTTTGGCTTACCTTAACCTAAGTTGTATGTACAGTATTTACAGTTGCACTCAATGGTTACTCTGAGTCAAAGGGAAACGTCTGGTGCAGCCATTGATATATTATGCTCCTCCACAATCGACTGATGTATATAGGCTCTGCCTCCCTCCTTTTTCTAAGCATCAGTGCTGAAACCACCATGGTGTCTAATAAGTGTGTGTAGCATCTTCTTCCCAAGGTTAATACTTACATGTCAGATAGAATTAAGGTTGCAGAATATCATGCAATATATATTAACTTCTGGAAACTATTAAAAAACATTGTTTTCAATTTTTGTATACCTACTGCCTCAGTAGGTAAGACCAGTATCTGATTACAGCCCCGCAACGTTAGGTTGGGTGGGTTAGGTTAGGTTGGGGTTAGGATTAGGTTAGGGTTTGGGTTAAGTTAGGTTTCTTGAAATGAAAAAGCATCATACTTTGCCCAGAATAAATAATATGTGCCTTAAAAATTAGTAGGCTAACCTTATCTAACCTCCCTGAAGCCTACTGGCGCCATAGTAATAGATATAAAAAAAAAAAAAAACCTAACCTAGCTACGTACGCTTATTAGACGCCATGGTGGTTTCAACACTGATGTCTAGAAGAGGAGGGTAGCGAAGCCTAAGTACATTAGCTGATTGTGGGCAGAGCATAAATATTAATGGCTGCACCCAAACGCTTCCCTTTGACTCGGAGTAACCATTGAAAGCAACCGTAAATACTGTACATACAACTTAGGTTAAGGTAAGCTAAAAAGTATTTGGGTAAATCTGCATATCTACTGCTCAGACGATATCGATATAAATATGAAGTCATACATACTATACATAGTGTACTCCAACACATCTGTGAAGGTTTCAGGCAGTGCTCACCATTTATTTACCTGGCAAATCATCTTTCAAGTTATGTTAGGTTAATTATGTTATGTTAGGTTATGGTTAGGTTACGTTAGGTTATGGTTTAAATGGAGTTATGTTAGGTTTGATTTGGTCAGGTTTGGTTATATAAGATTTTTACATTTCATTACCCAAAAGCTGGGCTTTTCACCCTAGATTTAACGGATTATGTACCGACCGACCCGCCACCTACCGGACTTTCTTTTACACTAAAGGACTTTAGTCCGGATCTGGGTTGATTGTCCGCTAGCAGACAGAATCCGGTAAATCGGAGCCGTTAAATTGATGGTCGATGGTATTATATATACTATATATTTATATATAATATTATATATATAATATATATATATATATATATTATATATATATATATAACTTTATATATATTTATATATATATATATATATATAAAATATATATATATATAATATATATGTTATATATATATATATATATTTATATATATATATATTAAATAAATATATATATTAAATATATAATTGATATATATAATAAATATATATATATATATATAATATATATATAGATATATATATTTATTTATAATATATATATTTATATATAGTTGTTTTTATATTATATATATATACAATATAATATATATATATAATATATATACTATATATATATTAAATATCATATATAATATATTACTTATTAGTATATATATTATATATATATATATAATATCTATATATATTAATTATATATATATATACTATATAATTATAATATTATATTAATATATATATATATATAAATATATACTATATATAAATATATATATATATATGTATATAATTTATATATATGATATATTTAATATATATATATATGATATATATACATATTTATATATATATAATATATACTATATAATATATATAATATAATATATTATGTGTTATATATAAATTAGATATATATATATAAAAAATATTAGATATATATATATAATATATATATAATATTATATATATAGTATATATTAATATATATAATATATATATTATTATATATATATATTATATTATAATATAATATATATATAACATATATATATTATATATATATATTATATAGAATATTATATATAATATTATTATTAATACATTATATATATAAGTATATATATTATATATATATATAGATATATATAATATATATATTAGATATATATTTATTATATATATTATAATATATATTATATATTTTTATATATATATATTATATATATAGTATATAATATTATTATATATGTTTAATAATTGATTATATAATAGATTGTTATATATATAATATATATTATAGTAAATATATATATTATTATATATATATAGATGATAATATATATATATATAATATTTATAAATATATATTTTATATGTATATATATTATATAATATATATATATATATTTATATATTTATTATATATAATATTTATTTTGTGACAAGCCCTGGCTCGGGATTAGAACACCAACGAGGCAAGTCAAGCTCCCACCGAGTGAATAAGACAAGAGGTCATGGACCAGCCCACCCTAGGTTGGAGGCCACGTGGCGAGTCATGGCAAGTTGTGGAAAGGAGATGTGCACGAGGAAGGGACAAAAGGTGGGTGTGAGCTGCCTGAGGCACGATGTTTGGAGCGCCCCGTGCTCTCGTATTAAACTTTACTTAAGTTTGTATTTGTCTTTCTTTAATTTTTCATGCCCCTCCCTCTTTCTTTTGCATTATAAGGTGGCCTTCCCTTGTTCCATCCTTCCTGCAGCCCTTCGTATGTTTGGTTTGTTCCAGAATCGCCTCTGTGCCTATAGTGAATTTGTGAAAGAGTTGTTTTTCTTAGCAAGGGAAGATCGACCGCGTGGTGCGGAAGTGTTGGCAATGCAATCTGGCAATCCCTCTGTGGAGGAGAGCGGGGATGCTGGGTTTTGCGTAGTAAGTTAGGCAGTTACAGACTTACAGCAGTTGCGGTAACACACGTGTCTCTGAGCTACCGCCCTTGGCACTATTTGTCCTTTAGTTGGTTAAGATTGGGCCGTGGTAGTTAAGGGGTATATTTGTATAGTTTTTGGCAGTATAGGCCCTGCCCAGCGATACTGGTTACGTGCCACAAGGGTGAGGAAAGTGTGGTGGCTGTATTGTACATCTGTCTGTGACTCCATCCAAGGGTTCAGTTTCCAGGGAGTCCTTGTAAGGAGGATCTGGACACTGTCAGGGTTTTGAGTTCTTGGGAAAGTGGTGTCAGCGTTGTTTTCGTTGTGTTTTGAGCCCATCATCTGGGGCTCTCTGACATACATTGTAACTCACTACGGACGAGGTAACTCACGCCTGAGTGCATTTGTTTTCATGGTTCATATAACTCACTGTAGAGAGTCTTGCAGCAGGGCTGCTCTAACAGGGTGTTAGTGAGCTGAGAGGAGATATTGTTCAGCCCAGAGTGGTGGAAAGGACACCTTGTGGGCGGTATCCTGGTGGGCAATAGGTCCTTGCCTTTGCAACTGTAATCTATTGCTCTCGTAATCCTCTTAGAATGTAAGGAGAAGAAGGTGGTTACTGCTGGGATTTCCTTGTCCTTTGGAGGGTAAAAAGGACTGCGAGACCTCTGTTCGTTTTGGGGTGACTGTATATGCGGTGTTGGTTCAAAGGTGCAGACCGTTTAGTGAGCCTTGTACACCCGTGTCTGGTCTTATTGTCCAGCCACCGGCGAGTGGCCCTCGGAGGACTGGCCCAGAGTGGTAGTCGGTTTTCTTGTCCTTTGGTGGGTTAAAAGGACGGTTAAGGGGATCGACCGGGTGATTTTATGGACGGAATATTTTTGACACACACGAAAATGACTTTTTACGCTCAGTGTGTGGGGAAGGATCTGAACTGTCAGATGGAGACAATTTTTCTGCAAAATTTAAAAACCAGCCTCACCAGAGCAAAATTTAAATGTCCCTGCATGTGTGCCGTCACTGCCTCATACGTGCCTTTCCACGTGGATATGATGTGAAACTGGTATTATTCGCATAAATCACGCTATAAGTTATATTCTCTTCACATTTTGCCATTTGACATCCCTCTTATCTCTGTTGTGTGTGTGTGAGTGAGTGAATGTGATGTGCGGTGACCACTGACTCAACTCATTCCAGGTGTGTGAAGGGAGCTACCCAAAATCCCAATGAATTTTGCACTCGAAGATGTGGAATAGATGTCCTAATAAAAAAACTAAGGAGAAGGACCAAAAATGAACAGAGGGACTTCTAGGAATAAATCTGGCAACAAAGAGAAAGATGGCGCCTTCTGACACCCTCACCATTGAGTGACATACCTTTTTGAAGGGAATGACTAGATGGCTATTCAAGTCTCTACAAAGTAGAAGTGTATAAGCAATGATCTGTAAAGATTTTGTGCCAATAAATCAAAAACAAGTGGCAAGACACAGAGAACATGGAAAAAAAAACTTGACGGCCGTTTTCTCGATATGTTGTTTTTTCCGGTTTGAAAAGCCTTAGAGACTTTAACTATAAATCGATTGTATATTGCTTTGCATCAATAAATAGTAAAACAATTATCGATTTTTGCATTTGATAAAATTTGAAATTTTTAAAAATTAACTGTAATTACAGTGACCGAAAAAATGTATGAAATTGTGATTTTATTTTTTAATTTCATAACCTAAGCCGAAAATAAAAATTTCAACAATAAAAAAATGTAGAGGTACATAAAAGGTTATAATGGTATTTTTTTCAAATCAACTGAATGATAAACAAAGCGTGTGAGGCAAATTTGAATTTTGCTTTTTTTTTTATAGAAGTTACACCCCTTGGTGTCAGTAGTTATCAGCCAAATCTCATGAAATTCACATGAAGTGATAAGTAAACATATACAAATAACATACTAAAATTCAGACCATAGGATATACCGAACATGAAAATTGTAGCCAACTCGGTCGATCCCCTTAAGTAGCTGCACTACAGTTTGTACACAGCCCTGTAGCATGACTGTGGCTGGATGGTGCAGCAGCAAACACCTAGCACAGGGACATAAGAACCGTGCCCTGTCCGTAACAATAATATATATATATATATATATATGATATCATATTAATATTTATATATATATATATATATTATATATATATATACAGGTTGAACCTCCCGAATCTGGCAACTTCCGGACCTGAGGCTTGCCGGACCACGGAAAATTCCGGACTTCAGGTGGTCCTTAAAACACTTCGCTTAACGCTTTAAACCACTGTATGAGAGCACTGTCTAAATCAGGGTGGTCCAACTTCTTCGACATCTTGGGCCTCTTAGGGTTTAAAATGGTTACATGGAGGGCCAAATAATATATATATATATATATATATATATATAATATATATATATATATATATATATATTATATATATATAATATACATATATATATATATAATAATATATATATATATATAAATATATATATTATAATATATTATGTTTGTGGTTGTGTGTGTGGTGTGTGTGTGTGTGTGTGTGTGTGTGTGTGTGTGTGTGTGTTGTGTGTGTGTGCAGCATAAATATCTGAGCCTCTTGTGCCACCACTCAAGGACATCATCTTAACCAGCTCTTCATGTACCACAAAATCCTCGTCTACAGTGCGTGTGAATATGAGTAACTGGCTGGTATCACTTATATCTGTACTCTCATCTAAAGCAAATGAAAAGTATTTGCCAGTGCTTCATTATATCTTTCAGTTTTAAAGAAACATGCTCATTAAGATCAGTTACTCTTCTTGCAACTGTTTGGTGGGATAATGACACACTATCAAATTTCCTGGCTTCTTTTTCCTCCCCAAACGCTTGTGCCATTTTCACTGCACATCCCTAAAATGATTTCCTGTTTTTCATAAGCATCATTGCATCCTCATATGATGCTGTAAGACTCGCTATCTGAGCACTTTCCCAAAGTTATATAGCACCTCCTTCTGTTTCTCATGCTTGCTCTTTAGATCTGTGAAAATATTGCTGCGGGAGTTTCCCACATACTGGGCATACTGTGTGCTGTGCAGTGTTTCATAATGCTGCCTGATATTATAGTCTTTCATCACAGCAGACTGTTTGTTGACACACAAGACACATGTTTTTTCCATTATTTTGTATGAAAAGATATGCTTCTCTCCCATTTCTCATTAAACACTCTGTTCACATCAAAAAACTTTCTTTTCTTGGCTGTGTTCATTGTCAGGGACGCTTTAAGGACGTGATGTTGCTCAACTTGCACCCGGAGGCAGACTAATGTATGTGTCCTGCGGGGGCACGGCGGGGCTGGCCGTAGGAGCGGTGAGACACTAGTGTATTGTACACGGTCGCTACTCTGTATTAATCATGGTTATGGAGTGGGATGCTCCCTGTACTGAAACACTGACTCATTCTGGTACTAGTTACTATAGTAACTATACTATTTCATATAGACACAGGAACTCTGTGTTTTTTCGTGTACAAAATAACTTTGTAATACAAGCGGTCGAGGGCCATAAAAAATCAACCGGCGGGCCACTTGTGGCCTGTGGGCCAGTAGTTGGACCACCCTGGTCTAAATCGACAGATTTTCCCCTCTTTAAGTGTTTTACTGAACCTGCATGCTCCTTCTTACTGTCAGACTCACTGTAAATTTAAGAAGTTGATTTTCTGCTTAATATCATAAACAGTTGATGACCCAATGTTGTACTGTTGGCATAGGGTCCGCACTGAGACACTTTATCCAGCTCCCTCAACAGGTCCACCTTCTGTTTACTGATATGTTCATATATTTGCGCTTTTTCTTAGCTTCACCAACAACACTATCACTTTCTGGTCGCTTGGGAGCCATATTTAGGGCAAATATTAATGAATATAGTAAATGTTAACACCTGAGGGGTGCTTCGCAGTTAACACAATGAATTTTGCTGCACTAACACAGAATGACTGCGCTCGCAGAATGAGAGAGCAAAGTGCCGCTGCGTCTATATAGCCGTCCGGCAATTAAAATCATACGGCAAATTTAAATTATTCCGGCACATTTAAAATGTATGCAGGATTACAGGAGTTGCCGGAGTGACGGGAATTCCGGATTTGGAGGTTCAACCTGTGTGTATATATATATATATATATATATATATATATATATATATATATATATAATATATATTATATATATATATATATATATAATATAATCTCTCTCTATATATATATTATATATATATATATATATATATATATATAATATATATATATATTATATATATATATATATAATATATTATTTGTGTGTGTGTGTTGTGTGTGTGTGTGTGTGTGTGTGTGTGTGTGTGTGTGTGTGTTGTGTGTGTGTTGTGTATGTGTATATATGTATGGAGAAAAAAATATTTCAAACATTTATTTACCAACTGTTTCCAAATAAATAGCTCATTAGTAAATCGTGTTTAGCTTGCACTCCCAATGAGTTAGCAAAAATTTTAGATAATGAATGGTTAGATGTATGTTTTCTTTTTTTCTTACTGTTCTTTATCAATTCATCATTATTATTCAATTCCCCAGGTGTTTCGTGTTGTGCTCAATGCCAAGCTTGTTAGAAGACTCCATCTTTCCTGAGGATGCAAAGGAGAGGGCACAAGGCATATTAGCAGCTGCAAGGGCTCATCTCTTGGCTCGTACAGTGATTCCCCTGCATTGAGATCATCCCGACGACATGTAGCTGATTACTAGAGCGAAGGGATGGCCACTCATCATCATGGGAAGACATTGTACTTTGTGCTGGAGCATCTGAAGGCATTAGGGTGAGAGAGAGAGAATTAATATTGTCAGTCTCACTAAGATACTACGTCACAGAGTTAGTATAGTGAGAATGAAAACAAGTGTGATAGGAGTAAATTGGAATAATGATGATGATCATGATGTTATTAATAACTAATGAAGATAATAATAGTTATTATAATAATAAGTAATGATAATATTGTTAATAATTGTTGGAACATTTTGACAGTTTGGAGATGAGAGATGAAGGAGAGACAGGTGAAGTGAGGTGAGTTTATTCCCTGTTTCAAACTAGTTTCGTTATTACTTCTTCATGGGAACTGAGGAAGCTCATCTCTTGGCTTTCTTTTGAGCCTTGATTGATCGTGGTTTAACCTTTCCCTACTCATAGAGGAAGTATCTTGAGTCATGCGTCTTACTACTGATTGGTTCTTGGCGCTGCACATATGTTGCCATGGAGTCACACCAAGCTATGTCCCTGTCTTTTAGTTCATTTTGTTTTAGTTCATTGCGATATATAGAACCTCAATTGACTCTTCCTTATTTTCTGTGGACTATTTCTCAATCTTTTCGGACTATCCCTCTCTGTCCACATGGTCACAAGGATGCTGGACAGGAGGTGGTGTCTTATTATCTGCCTTGTGATTCTTTGTCCTGGTGTCAGGTCCCTTGTTAGTTTCACCAAAAATAACTGTGATTGCAGCCACTGCAGGGTATCTGATACACCACACTGTCTTGATTTTCCTCATGTTCTTCGTCCTGAACAATTCACTGATATATTAGCCTCCCCGATCTCACAACACAGAAGTCCCCTGCGATGTGAGGTGTTAGCTAGAGTCCATGCTAAGTCAGATCTGGGACCACCAAATATTTTTTTGAGGAATGTGTCTGAGCTCGACCAGGAGACTTATGAATTCATCAGTCTGGCAAACATCTATGTAACGTGATCTATTTTCCTCTCCTAAAAACTTATCAACTAATATCCTAAATGCCACACAAATAAAACCCAATCACTGTCTCCCTCTTGGTTCTTGTGTTGTGAGCACTGAGTAATGTATTGTAATTTATGTTGTCATCCTAGTTAGTGGATTTTCTGAACACTTTGTACGAGGTTACAAAGTTTAATCTTACAAGCATTATGTCCAGAAATGGTAACTGGCCTTTGATCTCTTCCCACTGTAAATTGGATGTTGATGCACTTTACTTAATTTTTCTTTCATTTTCACAATGTTAGTTTTTCTATTGGTTATGACCAACACGTCTTCCTCATATCTGAACTACACGGTAATTTTTGTAAGCACTTGTGAGTAATATTCATTTAACTCAGGTTCTCCATGGACAGGCAGGGAGACCATCCTCTACATTCAGAAGGGAACCCATAACAACTCCCTCATATTGACAGTATTCCTGTTTGGACAAAGTAAATGAATCCAATCTCACACATTTAAAATAGAAACTTATACTCACTGCAGATCGTAAATGCATGCAGAAACAAAAATCAATCACTGCACCGCTCTTGGTTCTTGTGTTGTGAGGATGAGTAATGTAATGTTATTGATGTTATCATCCTTGTTTGCTGGTTGTCTGAACACTTTATACGAGGCAGCGCTTCCTAATCTAACAATCAGCACGTCCAGAAAGGATATCTGGCCTTAGGCCCCTTTCCTCCCACAGTAAACTGGATGTTGTTGTGCACGTTTATTTGATTTTTCTCTCGGTTTCAACAAGCTTAGTTTTTCTATTGATTATGACCAGCATGTCATCTATGTATCTGGACCACACGGTGAAAGCAAAAATATTCATTAACAGGATCTCCATTGAACAGGGAAGCCTTCACTGCACTCATAGGAACATATTGCAAAGCCCTCATTGTGACAGTATTCCTCTGTAAAAAATAAGTTAACCGAATCTCACATAAAATAAGAAAGGTCACAGAGACTCTTACCATTGTGAATAATAAAAATACAGCGGTAACTTGGATTTTGAATGTCTCCCTCCACATTCAATTTGGCTTCCAAACATATTAAAAAAAGACTTTTTTGTTGTTGAACGTATCCTAACTTCTCGAACAACTAACCTCTTCTTATCAGGACCTGTATGAGATGCATTCCCACAGCCCATGCCATGCTTGCTGAAACAAGAGGTGATTGGGTTAGTTTGCCCCTAGCTGTCACTCAGTGCACACCTTCGCAAAATTCACTGTGAACGTTCTCAGTTTTTCTTTGTATTTTTTTTTCTTCAAATTGAATAACGCATCATGGAACCAAAGAAGAATAGTAATTGTAGCAAATCCCCCACAAAAGTTGTTTAGAAACACTGATAAGAGATGAAAATATCTCAAAGTAAGATATGAAAGTGGTGTTCGTGTGTCTAAGTCTTGCTATGCAGTTCTTTTTGGTGAAGTTTACAATCTGTTCCATACTCAAAAAAATTGTAAAAGAGGCCATCAAAGGAGCTGTGTTACTAACAGGGATGAACTTTATAATTTGGGGGGGTTTATTTAGTTTACGAACAAATATGTGTACAAATAGCTTTCTGGAACAGATTAAATTTTAGAACTGAGCTACCACTGTATTAACAAAAGACTCAGGACATAGTTTGGGTCATGTCTGTGGTGACAAAATGTGCCAGTCGTCCCTGAGGATGAATTCAGTGGCCAGGCGTGTGACTCAGATGCTCCACCAATCTAGCAAGTAAGGTTGACCCAGAGTGCTCATGATTATTCAGTTCCCATGAAAAAGTATACAAGTGGAATAAACTCACCTTGCTGGTATCTCTTTCCCCTTTTGAATGATAAATAATAATTTAATATTAATAATTTTAATGATCTATATCCAATATACCAGGCAATTATCCCCCTAAAGTTGAGCAGCCAAGACAAGTCACGCATACACAAAACCTATGCACACATTACATATACTCTCCTCTCACTTAGTCTCTAAGCCTCCATAGGAGAAGAGAAGTATATCTTGCCCAAATACTGTGCATCAGGTCAGTCATGCAAATGGGGATGACAAACAGAATTCTAAGGCTTATCCTGCCACTTCATATTTAACTCATCCGTTCTCTCTTTCCACACTTGATGATCTAAGGGTCACACTCAGATGTGCGATGTGTGGGCATACCTCTCAACCTCACACCTCTTACATTGGATCCTACTATTCTCTTCACCAACCTGTCCGTCTCCATTCTCTCCATATGTCCAACCAGCTCAAGACACTGCTCTGCTTTAACAGCCAACTCTCTCATAATATCATTTCTTCTTTGCACCTCCTCATTTGTCCGCTCATTCCATACGTGTTACTCCACTTCTGACATTTATCTTCTTCATTACATTTAATCATCTTCTTCTCTGCTACTGCCATATCTCATGTTTCAGCCCCATATAATGCAGTGGGTACAGCTACGCCCTCATATAACCCAGGGTACGTCTTAATTTCGTACATTCTGCCATTGCTCTATAATAAACACCATCATTTCCTCTCAACACTTTTCCTACATCATTGATCCTATACTTCACCTAATGAAGATAATAATAGATGACTATTACCAATGTAATTATTATGATACTGATAATTATTATAATATAATGATAATAATGGTGATGATGGTGATAATATCATTAATAATCTATATACCAGGCCTGTCATCTCCCTAAAGAGGGTTAGCCAAGACAAGGCACACATATACACACCTATACAACATAACACATACACTCCTTTCACTCAGTGTTGCAGCGTGTGCTGTTTGAGCGAGGGTTGAAGCATGGACCTGACACAGACAGTGACTCCATGCTGCCAACTGTTGAGCCAAGTAGCTTGTTTAGCAACCGAGTTATCGTACGGCAACCGGGACAATATGATTTTGAAAATTCTGTTTGTGAACTGAAATATTTGAAAAGAGAGCCATTTGAAAACCAAAGTTTGAGTGCATTCCGAAAGCATAGTCTTTTCTTTTAATCCATTTATTATTGCATTCTTTTTCTTCTCCCGTGCATCTCTTGTCTATGTTTTCTGTTTGTCTTATTTACTCTAAGTATATACCTCCTTTTCCATGTTCTCTGCGTGTTCTATTTGTTATATTTCAAATATTTTCTTGAAACTCATTTAACATTTCTCTTTTCTTTTCTCCAGTTCATTATTTACTAAATCTTCAATTTCTTCAGATTTTTAACTGATTATTTCCCTGCGACATTGATTGCCACATATTCATCAAATACAATATCTTCTAACAACTATTCCTTACATCCACTCACCTCTTCTTTACTCCCCTCATCTCTGTCCTTGTTTTGTCTCCTTTTGCCTCAATTTCTCTTAATCTACTACTGGTTTTGGCATATATCTATGTCATGTTCACTGAAACTTTTGAAATCGAACAGTTAAGGTCTAGGGATTATGACAGTTTTTCACACTATCCTCAGTTTTTTCTAATCCTCCACCTTACACTAAACATATTCCAATGATTCCAGCTTCTCTCTAAATCACACTCCTAATTTAGTAAGAGAAAGTACCTCCATTTCAAGAGCTCAGAACTTCTTTTCACAGCACTCGGCTTTTGTTTACATTCATTCATCCTAAGTACAGTGGAACCTTGACTTACGAGTGCCCCAACATACGAGTTTTTTGAGACACGAGCCGTCTACTCAGTCGATTTTTTTGCTTTGAAATTGCGAGCCAAAATTGAGGTACGAGTCAGCGTCAGGGCTGCGTTCTTCTGTTTGCAGCTGCTTTCTTTTTAACGCTAGCAGCAGTACAATTTCTGCAATATTTACGATCTGAATCCGTTTCACTGGCGGCCGTTCATTTTGGAGCACTGAAGCGATGAGTGTCTTGACTGTCTTCAAAGTAGGTAATTCTCGCTTTGTTTTGATACAGTTGGTACAGTTCGGTTATATTTACGGTTCGGGCGTTGCCGAATGATGTCTTGGCGCCGACTCGGCACTTCATCGTGTGACCACAGCGTCGACGAAATTATTCCAGCAGAGACGAGATCGACAAATTTGTCGACAAAAAATTGTCCGTGTCACCCGGCCTTTAGTGAACACAGCCATACACACGCCCCAGCTTTCCCGTGCAAAATTCGTTCTCTGCTTGTGTTTACCTCGCCGCGTAAGGATCTCTGTTGTGCTCGCGTTCTGTACCTTTTGTGCATTTATTTTACCAAATTTCTTGTTTGTAACCATGGGTCCTAAGAAAGTGAGAAGGAAAGAGACAGCAGTGCAAAGAAGAAAAGGATGATGTCCATCGAAATAAAGCGTGAAATCATTGAAAAACTGAGCAAGGTGTGTGAGTAATGAACTTGGCGAGGCAATACGAGCGCAGTACTTCTACGATATGTACCATATAAAGCAGAAGGAGTCGATAAAGGCTATAAACACCAGCAAGGGCGTTTAAATAATTTCTAAGCTCCGGACCTCTGTCCATGAAAAGATGGAGAATCTGCTATTGATGTGGGTGAGCGAGAAGGAGCTTGAGGGAGATACCGTGACGGAGGGTATCACCTGTGAGAAGGCACGAGCCATTTATGCTTTATTTCTTTACATTCTCTTTTATTATGTTTTTATACAATATTTGTTATTTATAAATACATTTTTCTCATTTAAAAACTAGTAACAAAAAATTGGGTGGTATTTTGGGGCTGGAACGGATTAATGGTATTTCAATTAATTTCAATGGGAAAATTGATTTGATAATACGAGCAAATTGAGTTACGGAGCTCGGTCCACGGAACGAATTAAACTCGTAAGTCAAGGTTCACTGTATATGTATTTACCTAGTTGTACATACATAGTTGTAGTATAAAGGGCTTGAGCTACACTAGTATGATCCTATCTCGGTATCTATATTTTTCAAGCTAATCTTTAGTTGTTATACATTCCCTGCACAGGAGAGTGAATGCAAAGAATCAGT
This sequence comes from Cancer borealis, assembly GCA_036785275.1. Lineage (NCBI taxonomy): Eukaryota > Metazoa > Arthropoda > Malacostraca > Decapoda > Cancridae > Cancer > Cancer borealis. The sequence continues at coordinate 5,232 of JAXIVD010000034.1, read as the reverse complement.
TTCAGGAAATATTGTATCTGATGAATGTCTGGGAATCAATTTTACTATAATGCTTTAAGGAAAGAATTCTGTTAAAAATGAGATTGACGGTAAAAATGAGAAGTAAAGACTAGAGGGTAAAAGAGATTGAGAAATTAAAGAGAGAAAATGAGGACTTCAAGAGGACCCAAGTAGGTGCAAAGTAGGATATTAAGCAAAAATTGAAATATTCAGTAAATAATGAAGTGATGAACTGGAGAGAAGAAAAGAGAGAGATATAATGAGCTTCATGAAGATACAAGAATGTAATAATTATTTGGGTTAGAGAGATAAACTATGCCTTTGAAAATAGAGATAAAGAAGTAAACAGAAAACAAACATGAGGTTAGGTCCATACAATAGTGTACCAATCTTCACGGATTAATTGTGCTGAAAAGTGTGCCTAAAATTGATTCGTGAACATTGGGGCATTGATCCTAAGCTAATAATTGTAATCCTTTTCAAACTCACTCAAACAGTTATGCTTTTCCTCTAAAATACATCCAATATATACACAATAATAATATAATACTTATAAATGTATCCAATAAACCAATGTTATGAATTGATTACTTATCAAACAGGGCGTAAGTTGAAGTATTTTAGGTACGCGGGTTTTGTTTATTGAGGCACCGCCAATTGTTCTGCTCGATGCCATTCTGCTCCCTTTCTGTCTTCATTATTATCTCACGTAGTACTTTTACTCTGTGTTGCTATTCTCCTGCAGCTTCAACACATCCAGAGAAGTCATCCTCCATAAAGACATCCATCAGGGCATCTCAGTCGGTTCTGTATAGCTGAAGGTTCTGCTGCACAAGAGCCGAGCCGACTGAGGACACCCTCATGTATGTTCTTATGGACGACGAATGCTCTGAATATGTTGAAGAATACCTAACTGCAGGAGAATGGGCATCATTGATCAGAAATATTGCATAAGGAAACATACGAAGACAGAAGAGACAGAATGGTGCTGAGCAAAACAGCAGTGGAGCGCAGTAAACCTACCTATGTATTAGCCTCAAAAAACAAAGTTGCATTCTCAAACACATCAACTTACGTATGTCTGGTTAGTTATTCACTCATGCTATGTGTTTATTATATATAATAATAAGTATTATTATTGTGTTAAATATTGGAATGGGTTTTTAGAGGAAAAAAATAGACTGTTTGAGTGAGTTTGGAACTGAATAATTGCATGAGGATTTAACCCATATGCTGTTAGTACAAACAAGTAAGTATCTCTTAGGGAAGTGTTTAGTGGCTAATTGTGTACTTCTCTCTTTAGTAAGAAATTGCACCATATTTTTAGTTTTTAATCTATATTTCATTACTCTAACAGTAACATGAGAAGATTTCTCTAGTCAGAAATGTATTTTTTAATGTACATAAGACTTTAGGCACGAATTCGTATATGCATACGCTCTGTGTATAGCAAGCATATTTTAATGAAGTTTTTATTTCTCTATCCATGTTAAACAGTATCTTATATTGATAACACATAATTGAATTCACAGCTTGAGCTACATTTTTGATCAGTTTAGTGGCAACACAAGTGGGAGGGATATGCTTGTATGTAATGTATATGTATTCCTTTTCTAATTATATTGTTCAATAACATCCATCCTCTGCTATCATGCCTAATAGGTTAGCACAGATGTGCGTGATAACAGAAAACTTTCAGACTAGCCTTGGATGTGGTGACGTTATCATGCAGCATCCATAGATGGTCTGGTCATTGAATTAGAAGAAATTAAGTAACAAGGAAAATATAAAAATGTGAAGGATGCTTGTGTTTGAGAGGGAAAACCCGATATGAATTGAGTGAGCAAAAATGTTGGAATACATGAGAGAGAAGAGACATGAAAGATGTAGAGGAATGTAGTTTGTAAGAATAGAGTGTATGGCATGAACAATAGCTCTTCTGTCTTGGCACCCACTCTGAGGAGTACCAAATTAACTCTTGCCAACCTAATGCCTTAATAGCTAAAAAATAGGCATTAAGAAGATTGTTCCTGAATCCATACATATTGAGGACTTGTTTGTATGCTAGACATTGGCATAGACCTGTAGTGTCAGCTGAAAATATTTGGATTAATGTAGCTATAATGCTAAGCTACACACTTGCATATATATTTGTTGATGTTATTTCTTGTATCCAGCATTAATATTCATTGATTACTCTATGTCATCCAACAGTTAATGTCAGTATTATTTGTTGTTCAATACTAATTATTTTGTATTTATTTATTTATTTTTTCCAGAGTACTATGAAGTTGATGGTACAGCAAGAAAATGGAATCAGACCAGGTGTATGATCCCCCATTCCTCAGTACCTCTCTACTACTCTGACACCAGTTGCTGATATGTATTGTGCATCAGGTGTGTGTATGTTTGTCTTATCATCATTGATACATCTATTGTATAGACCAGGTCAGCAACCCTTGCACGCGTGCCAGACTTAGCAAGCAGAGTGCTTGCCTATGGCATGCCACATGATTCGAAGGAGCAAAGAAAAAAACTTAAACAACAAGAGAGAGAGAGAGAGAGAGAGTGAGAGAGAGAAGAGAGAGAGAGAGAGGAGAGAGTAGAGAGAGAGAGAGAGAGAGAGAGAGAGAGAGAGAGAATTCTTCATCCTTACTATAATCTTGTTTGATTTTTTGTCTGATTTCTTAATAATTATTTCCTATAATACATTGAATTAAAATGAAAATGTTCGATCCTCTCCTGAGGAGTACATTGAATACGAAATGTAGATGAGTATGAGACACCTTGGCCACAGCCGCTAGTGACACCTCAGACACACAGCGTTGCTGTTTCAATGACATTTAGCTGCACCTGAGCGACACTCTTTCTAGTTACTGTCGCCAGGCTACTGTGAAAAAAGTCAAGCTTGATGCCCGATCATTTCAGTCATCATGGACAAATGACTGGATTTATCAGCAAAATGATCCTGACTGGATTTATTCAGCATAATGACCTCGTGTGCTTATCTGCTGCGAGAAAGTTGTGCCTGAGCATATTGAGTGTTAAAAGACACAACAAAAACAAACAAAACACAAGAACACTTTCAAGGACAGTGCAGACAAGCTGATGTATTAAGAAAGCAGTATCCCGATATAGAAATAAAGTAATGTGTTTAAGAACCTGAGTGCTAGTAAAAATCAGTGCAACTGAGGCCAGTTTACAGTACTAGCTTCGTGTATTGCTAAGCATGGAAAGCCTTTTACTGATAGAAATTTTATGAAGAAAGTAGCTTTGCATTGCTATCACATTTGATTTACATATTAATGTGAACAGATATTTTCACACATAAAGCACATCCTCAACAGCCCATAGCAGCAAGCTTACAATGGATCATTCTGAGGGTTTGGTGAAGCTAAGGTATCCAGATATTACACCTGAAATTTTAACTGTGACTAATGGGAAGCAGTGCAAGGATCGCATTAATATGGTGTGTATGAATTTAAAATAAAAAATAAAAGCTATTTTTTGTTACAAAGAATACTAAATGCTACAAAAATGTACATATATTTATGGCATGTGCCGACAAATATCATTTTATTTTAATTATAATGGTCACTACATACCTCTATAATTATGATTTCACGTCACCATATTAACTGACGTCACAGCGGTACCCAATGAACCGACAGCTCCCTAATCCAACATCATATTCAGGTTCTACCTCCGCACAGTCAACATGCCCAGCTTCGCTTCTCCCCGGTTGAAGTTTGCCTGTAAGCTTTCTCCTCTACAGTCCTAAGTTGACTGTGGGTGAAAGATTTCTGAGATCTACGGATGCATTTACTGCCATATGTATTATTTACTATGCAGTTTGGAGCTGTGGGTTGATTCTTATCGTCCTAAAGGAGACAACATATGGGTTTATCTCACCCTCTATCTCTCTGTTGGAGAGTTTACGTCGGCCATGGAACAGTCTCCCCTCCACTCCAGGCGTCCCCCTTCGTCTCGTGTAGCAAAAAGGCGTGGGGGCTTGGAAAAGGACGACTTGGATAAGTCTACTAAGAGGAGTCGGTCATCGGTGTATGATTTCACACTCTATCCTCCATCTTGCACTTCGCCTCCTTCAGCGCGCGGCCGAGTCAGGCATCCACGTCAGCTGAGCGCTCTATCGTGCCTGGAGAGGATCTTGCCTTGGACAAGCTGTCTGTTCTCATTTCTGGCCTCATTGACAAGCTGGACAATGCCCCTGCACAGTCTGGAGGTTCGTTTGGCTCTGTTGAGGATTTCAGCGGTTTCCAGGCTCTCTCTTCCTCTGAGGACGAGGCGGGGGCCGTTCCTAGGACTGTGCCAGACCCTCTTGATGGGTTGGATCAACTCACCCGTGATGAGGGTGTGGATGAGGATTTTTTGAGTGCTTTGAAGGACTTTTCTGGCCACTTTCAAGGCGAGGAGGAGAAGGGTGATCCTCTGTCGGACCGCTTGGCCTCCATCCTCAACCCCAGCCTTCGCTGTCGACCTTTGTCTGAGGGTGTTAAGTTGGCATGCAGGAAGATCAAGCTCCCGTGTAATGTACCAAACTTGAAGGTCCCGATGACCAACGCAGCCATAACTAAGGCCATGAGTTTAAATGGGAGGCTTGTGGATATCAAGCTCTTTCAAACTAACGGCCTACTGACAAGGGCCTTAGTTCCCATTGCCATATGTGTGAGTGATATTGGGGAGAAAAAGAGCAACAGTTTTCATTGTTACTTGGATGGCCTTAACAGTTGTCTTCGACTTCTTACTTCAGCAGTGAATTACATTAACCAGCAGAGGAAGGACATTGCCCGGATCCATGTCCGTGACTCGGCCATGGTTGACCTATGCAAGTGGGAGTGTGAGGTCAGACAGGATGAACTTTTTCCTTTCGACGTGGCCAAAATGTGTGAGGAGATCCACAAGGCGGGGCGGCTGGGCCAGCTATCCTTCCGACCTTCCAAGTTGTCAGGCCGGAGGTTCACTCCCTCTTCCCGCCTGGCTCGCCAGTCCTCTCAGGCTCCCTACCAGTCCCGGCCCCGTTTCCAGTCCCGGCCTTTTTTAGGCCAGCGGCCTCCCCAAGGGAGGGGGATGCATGGGCCAAAGCAGCAGTAACCTCCCAGGTAAGTTCCTGGTTTCCTCCTTTAGTTAATACTCCTGATAACTTTAGAGGGGGTAAGATTATCTCTGCTAACCTACTGTGGGGATCTCACGCAGGATCCTTGGATTCCTGAG